>WURV02181863.1:0-29576 GCA_011762755.2 Epimenia babai
TAACACACAACACAACCAAATCATTATACAATTTGGATTAGTAGGTTTCTAATAATTTCTCCAACTTTTCTTATGAAGGCAGATACTAGCTTTGACTTTTCGCGCTTCTCTATAATTTCCACCCATATGGTAAACATGTAATAAACTTTTTTTTCAGGGGAAACTTAATAAGTCTCTCAGTCCTCACTGTAGCCCCCACCCCGCCCCCACTTCTTCGCTCCAACAAATTTCTTCTCTATTCATGGATATCATCTACTGCAGATTTTATAAAGCTGTGTCCACCATCTCCAAAATGCCAAAAAGTGGTAACCCCCCTATGGCTCACTACAGACAGTGTATATCGCACGCCTTCGAATGTACAAACATCCTTTATCGGGTGAATGTGTTACCACTTTTTACTGTTTATTTTTACTGAAACATACACGGCCACCACTATGGATCTCCATGCATACCATTGTATAACGTTCCTGTCTACATATATCGCGCATGTTATTGGATAAATCAATTACTATTCTAATATTCTCTTAGTGACAGAGACAAGAATAGGTATTTCTCTGAAGGAGTGTCAATATCAACATGTAATTAATTCTTGACCACTCTAAATTATTTCGGAAAAATGTATACACTATAATGTATATCGTTTTCTATGCCGATTTAAGAAATACATACATATAGTTCTTCAACCCTTTAAACAACTATGCTATCAAATTTCTTTATAAACTGCTGTTCTGTCATTAACTATAGCTCTGTCACATTCATATTGAAATTCTGACTAATTTCTACTTAAAGGAAAAATGCAATGATAAAGACTAGGCATAGGACATCTTCTGTCTACAGAACTAATGTCAGTTGATGACGATGATTATAATAGCATGCTTGTAGCATTCATGCGACAGAATATAATGCAGGTAGAATCATGCACGATGATCGTTGGAGATAGATTCATGCGAGGAAAATAATAGACCATGCAATGTGTAATAGAACATTCCAGAAATTGTTATACAAACTTGCCAATGGTTTATGTAAACAATAGCTAAATAGTTATTCCAACTGCAATAAAAACTAATATTTACCCTAATTATGTACCAGTTTTAGCCCCTATTTCACGGAATATAGTTCGTAAAAAAATTCCCACCAGCAGATAAATTAAAATATCGCAGAACACAGAAAATAGAACAGAGCTTTGTTTACTCCACACAAATTTTTGATCTTAAATAAACACGGAAAGATATGCACTAATGCATACCACTTTGATTCCAGTTAATGATAGATATCCGTGTACATACGATATATCAATCGATATATCAATCGATATATCAATCGATATATCAATCGATATATCAATCAATTAGTGACCTTTAGTCTAAACATCTGGATTGCAAATCGCGTATATTAACTACTAAATTAAGCAGTCACCCAGATACTCAGTAACCCGTCTAGATACGTGACGATATTCACGAACCTGGCGCTACCATAATCTCGTGCTTCTTGGAACGTATACGGAGAAACGTGAGGTCATTCTGTGGGTCGATATCGCGTACTGTGCTGCGAGCTTTCCCGGCCAACTGGTGGATGAGGCCGGCATACTGGACGGTTGTCGAGTTGTCTAGGGTGGTGCGAATGGGGATACCTGCAGTGCAATGCATAAGAGAACCTCCGATTAACGAGACGCCAATAAAAGAATAATGAATAATGGTTAATCGTTTCTAATAAAGTAGTGATAATAACTAAGCTTGATAAAAAAATTCTGCATACAGGTAACCTGTAGCACGGAGCGACTTGTGACTGCCACTTTAATAAGTACATAGGTATTTTGTTAGACACCTAAATATTAACGAGTTTTATCACATAATTCACATATTGATTAAGACCTATAAGAATTATATACCTTGGTATGTCGAACTTGATAGGCCGTGTATCACTACTGAGATATTAAAAATATTTGTAATTATATTTCAGTCCTCATACAATGCATTAATACCCACCAAACATTAATCCGAATTAAAGCTTGATATTTCAAATAAAAAAACATCGTTCCAGGCATTGAAGAAGATAGAACTTTAATGTCTCAATATATTTATGTCCAAGGACTTGCATATCTCAATAACCACAATTACGTGTCTAAGTGATGTCAACAATTGGCCCTTTTTGCTCAGCCATGATGTTTGCTCATTACCTCAGACAGTGTTTTTTCATCATAAACTGCAGAACAGTCTGAATCACTAACATAGATGTGTGGAATAACTCAAATCATTTATGTTTTAAACTAAGAGCATTGATACATATTGTTCCAAAGTGATGTTGCTTATAAATTCATCTGATGAATTCATTCATTGTTAGAAACTAACAATTTCGTTTACTTTCAAACATTGTAAATATTGATTTGAGTTATACTGATGTCTGCGCCTGTTAAAGTTTTTATTTTCTCAAAAATACTGAGCCAATGAGGCCTCAAGATGCTCATGTGACTATTGGAAAAATTAAAAATAAACAAGAAACAGAAAAAAAGCCGCATAAAAAAGCATTTAAAATGCTAGAATATCAGTGAAAACTTAAAAAAAACCTGTCACAAAATACATACCCACCCAAAATAAATCTAAAAAAGGAAAAGAAAACAGAAGGCAAAGAGGCCTCCAAAGAGTCTGATATTAAAACAAGAAGCCAAATCGGCCTCAAAACACTCATTTGGATATTAAAACAACAGGCCAAGATGGCATAAGTCATAGTTCAATTGAGCAAAACGCAAACACCGATCTGGTAAGTGATATGAGCTCAGTAATGCATTCCGGAGCAGGACGATGAAGAGCTCTATAAATAAGTATGTTAAAGTCTATTCGTTCACAAAACAGGCAGCGAATATCATTGCGTCAGTAATGGATGAATGTGCGAGAATTTGAATTTGCATAACAACGCAGCATGCAGTGTTTTGCACCAGAATAAGGTGCACCTATAGCAAATGTGTATTATGCGTATAATTATAATTATTTTTTTATTTTTCTGTATCTTTGTTCTAATTTTATTTCCTTATAAAAATATGTTGGTTGCTGCTTTTTCTTGCAACACACAAAAAACAATTACTACCAGTGTTCTTTTGTATATTTAACCGACAGTTCTGTTGGAAGACGTTTTTGGTAGTGAACTTTTTGGCTAGGGGGATGTGTTTAGAAGGGGAGCATAGGGGATGTTTTGGATAATGGGAAGTTTGACTAAATCATTTGTAGTATTAGTAGTATGTATAAAATGCCACGATATGACGATCATTGGTAAATATATTTCATATGACAATTTTTCCTACGAAAATTGGAAATGACATAGCTCAAGTAAAAGCCTACGGAATAATTATTTATACCTTCACTGTTGACCACAATGACACCGATGACACCCTTATGGCCCTGGATCCTCTTTAAAGTTTCTTCGACTTCAGACTAAAATGAGACAAACACATAAACACACATTATTACACACAAACGTTACAATAATGTGAGTGGAAAGAAAGTAAACTAACAATAATTTTAAATTTCAATTCGTATAAAATAAATCATTCCTGTCATCACACATATTTTCGGGATTCGTCATACTTTATAGACGTAAATTGAACAGATTTTCTAAACTAAAAATTATTACTGCGTCTACAAAAAGTAAGATAAGTTAATGTTAATAAAGTTAAAGAAGTTCGTACGTACCATGTTTACACGAAATACTATTTATGAAATGATTCTTGTGGAACTTTTATAAATCAGTAATTTAGACACCAACCGTTGCTAGGTTATGTGATAGCAATTGCGCATGCGTCATTTATTAACGTTATTAAAGCTGAATATCTTCAATTAGATTTTCTCCAATATAAGTTTTTCCTATACAAATAATATCGCAACACCGCACGCAATGACCACACCCAACTTTAGCGGCTATTCCAGGTTTGTAGGCTGTTCTAGTTCAAAGCATAATGTGTTACTCAGATTTCGTGACATTTATCAACTGTCGTAAATTTTAACTGCCAAAATCAATGTAAGATTATTATACCACTATAAAAATTACCATATAAAATACACGCACGCACGCACACACACATAATTACATATATATATATATATATATATATTCACCCGGTTACCAGCAATACTTGAGACAATGAAATTCCAGACCTGAGAGAGCCAACCACCGCATGCGCAGCAAATATTTCTGACTCTTGGTGTATTATTTTAGTGATATTTGCATCGGTGCAGTTAGCAAAGTGGTGGCGTTTTTTTGGAGGGTGGGGGAGGGCCTTAAACCCCATCTTCCCATGGAGCTCTGGGGGTAACCCTTGCGGTGTTGGTATGTTACCATTTCTTCCCACTGACGTGGCTTTCGGATGCTTTCTGTATTGTCTCTATTACGCTTACTTATCGTCATCTCAATGTAAATAGTCATCCCTATCCTAGATTTGATGGGGGGTGTGTGTGTCATATGTAGACTCTAGACATTAGGGACCGGTGGTGTGAATGGAAGAGGTTTAACACTCTGCCCACACTTGGTGTGCCCTCTCCCACCCTAATCCAGACTCATCCGTTGGTCGTGTTAACCACATTGGCTAGCATTGCATAGTGCCATAAATGGGCTACATAACGATTGCCTTAGTAATCAGCCTATTTCAAACTAACTCACAAACTAACAGCTAACCTATTTGATTATCAGGCTCTGATAACAGCACCGCGCAGCTTTTTCAACCTTCCGTATTTTGTTCAAAACAAACACTATCCATTATTTAACTTGGTCACAAATAGTTAATTTTTATTCATTCTACATATAATTTTACATTCACGTATACATATTAATAAAGAATTTAACAATACAATCTAAATGACCAATAATCTCTGTGTACACCAGTTTTAGCTCCTCAGGCTCTTATAAAACTTTCAGCTAGTTTAAACTAGTTAAAGATGGCTAGAAAGCATGTGCAATACATACAGTACACTACTACATCCTGTGAATAATTACAGATATCATGGGAAGCAGACAGTTGACCCGCAGGTCAAACCACCTACCGGTCGGCTTTTCTGCTATGATCTTCGGCAAGTCGTTTATCTCAGATGGCTGGAGCAGACAGATCTCTCAAATGGATCATCTCTTATGGGTGATATACGAGGGTCAAAGGCATTTTATCCGAGCTGAATATCTGCCATACACATTCTTTGTAAACGGCACCTGAGAGCATTTATTGGCTGATACTTCCAGTTTTTAATGGTGCCTTTGCCTTTTTAAAATATTTATTGATTACCAAGAACGACAGAAGTTAGCACATAAATTACAATGCGTTGATATAATTTCGGTATAACGTAAATGACACAATCTGTCATAAATACCAATCACAAAGACAAAATGCTAGAAATAAAAACTAGATATTGATACAATGTCATAAATAATAATAATGATAAAACTAAGAGCATTCAATCATATTGTAAGAACAATTACCGGTATAACGTTAATATATTATAGAACTACTTTAATTACATTAGCTGACATGAATACCCACATTGCACAAGACAAATTTAACCTGAAAATTCATATATATGCAAAAATCACTGCCTTTATACACATGAGTGAGCCTTTCTGTAGCTCAGTTGATAGAGCGTGTTGATAGAGCATGTTGATAGATCGTGTTGATAGAGCATGTTGATAGATCGTGTTGCTAGAGTGTGTTGATAGAGCAATGTATTCGTTATTTTAACATCGTGGGTTTGAGTCCACCAAAGGAAGGCATCCGAAGGATCATGTTGTAATAGTATATAATGATAATAAATAATAATAATAGTTGATAATAATAGTATTAATAGTTGATAATGAACGAAAAATTTTGGATTAAGTATTAGCGCTTGTTAATGTTAGAAAAGCTTTAATTATAAAAGAATTCCTGTCCCAAAATGGTGAATAATTTTGTATGGACATTTTTTATTTAGTAATTTTACCATGCCTAAAGTTTCCATCAACTTTTTAGTCCGTAAAAATGAGTGCTGGTAAAAAATAGAAACATCTTTATTCTAAGTGCATAAAAATATTTTCGAATGTCATTTCTCAGGTGTTTAATCAATTCCAATAATCAATAGCGATCATTCAAAATGTGTGTGAAGGCTTGTGATATTTTTTCATTAAAAGCCATAAAGGTATGTTATGGGATTTGGTAATTCCTCCCTAATTTAATCATACATCATAAAAACAACTTTATAGACGCACCAACATAACCCTTACATCTAGCCTACTGATAATTTTCATATTACACACAAAGTCGCATCTCTAACATAATCGCTAAGTTGTAATGGTTCAAGAAGAGAACACTGTGCATCTAAATATACACGAACAAAAAATGACACATTTATACATTAAGAAATTCACAAAATCAACAATCAAAGGAAGTGCTGTGGATAATCATTTAGAGCAGTCCCCAATTCAGGTGTCCTCTGTTATCAAAGATAAACATAAAGTAGTGATATCACTATACACGCCACAGCCGAATTCTAGATTGTTCTTTTTATATATAAATAATGCCTTTAGTGTCATGGATAGAAATTAACAGTAGAATTTTAATGGAATTCCATCAGTAAACTCGACAATTCAATGGGTAATTCAAAATGTGCAAGCAACATATGCACGTGTAGTCCGTATCGAGGTCAACAAGCACAAAAATCGATCACAAAAAATTTCTAACACACATGATATACATTGAATTTTGTGATTATATTGTATAGCCATTTATTAACCCCGTTCAGCTTTAAATTGCTTGTTATATATTTCGGGCAAGAATGTTGAAATTACTACCAATATTGTTGAAACACGTCTGCGTATTGAACTAAATGATTTAATGCGATCACATGACACACCATGGGGCTTCCGCCTTTCGTGCGACGCAACACGAGACTAAACTCGCGTTTAACCGATAATGCCACGACGCTAAATGATTAGAAGATCGGGATGTAACTGTCGATCTTGGCTCGATGGCGCTGCGCCACGCATTCCGCGATCCACACGATGTTGCGACACTCCTGCTCTTTCAGTTTGACGTACGCGTAGAACACGCCAAAGTGGAACTGTTGTAGGAAGCCATTCTTCATCAGCTTGACCTGCAACAAATCATGCTTCTTAATGAGGTCGTATGGTTTATTATCTTAGAAACATAACGAATAAAAAATATCTTATGGATATAACACGGTTGTATTGTACGTGCAATTTACATTTAATTATAAGCAGCACCAAAACCTTGCCTTTTGTTGGCGCTAGTGGTGTAGTGGTTAGAAGTGCTTCCTGTCATACAAGGGGCTGCAAGTTCGAACCAGCATAAACCAGGGATTTTTTCCCGCGCCTTCCGCAATAGAAAATGAGCAAGATTTTCATGCTTGAATATTGAAAAAAGATTTATCATGGAATGGTTTATTATAAAAATATCTTAGGGATGTAACAGGGCAATGTTGTACGTGCGACAGACATTTAATTATAAAGTAGCACCAAAACCTCGCCTTTACCTTTTACCTTTACCATTCCCTATTACTGATCAACCTTAATAGATAACATAAATCACTAAAAGTTCTTAACATGACTGGCTACAATGGCGGCATTTTCGATGAGTTCAATGAGTTCAAAGAGTTCGATAAGTTCGATGAGTTCAATGAGTTCAATGAGTGTAATAAATACAATACAAGGCAACAGCATTATAATACTATTTGTTTGCAACTGTTTTCATGATGTATGGCGTAATAGTGTGAAAAAATTTTAATAAGGACAGTTTCAAGTATTTATCATGAATGGATGCTATATATGACTTGTATATCCCAGGTACATTTACGCATTCACGTCTGCAACAATCCAAAATTTCACTAATGTATAATATGTTACGGTTCCCCAATGTGCGAGAAATGTCAGTAGCCACATAGTGAAGCCAGTAGCTGCAGAGAAAAGCAAGCGGTAACAGAGAGAAGAGCAGGGCCACAAAGAAAGAGCCGTGAGGGGAAGTTAGGGCCATATAGAGAAAAACACATTGTTACAGAGAGAAGCCAGTAGACAGGAGCTGCAAGGGCAGCCAGTAGCCATAGGGAAAAGCTACAAGTTGCACAGGAAGCCATTATCCGCAACAAATTGTGGTGACTAGATAATGAGAGTAAATGTGGTGTTTAGACCCTTAAGGAGACGTACGGTGTATACTAAATGTATTTGTTATTATGTTACTATTGTGTGATGATGTAAGATTCAAGTTTAGGTGGACTGGTGGAATATAATATTCTTGGTCTTTACCAACAAAAGGTTTTGTGAGACTAACAAAATCTGATTGCACCCAACAGAGTATAAATTTCGTGTTCATAATGTCAAGGAAGTGTTACCTTTATATTCGCACCATGTAAAGTCCTTATGAACTGTGGCAGGCTGATCTCTATTCTCGATTCTTTGCTCTAATTTCTATGTTTTCTATTCTCATAACTCAATTTGCAGCGTCTGCCGAAGATCCTTACCTCATTTTCGAAGAATTTATCTTCCAAAGTCTTCTCCCCCGGATTGGTGCCCGATCCATCGAAAAGTTCTTTGTATTCCTGAAGCATAGAAATAATCATCGTTATGTTTGATTTTGTATCATGATTCACATTGATGATGTCAACAAAGTCTTGTTCTATATAGCCTCCATACAGTCGACTGGGATAACCACAATTTGACGAGCTTTCTAAACTAGAGAAAAACACAACCACCAAAGGAGACTAATAAAGGCTCAGAAAATTTCCGCTCATTTCAAATACAGATGTTAAATGGTGCTATCTAAACCGGGGGACTATTTTATAAAAAAGCAATAAGTGAAGCATGTACAACATCCTGTAAGCTTAGTAGTCTATAAAAGCCAATCAATACATCCATTTATATATTGACTTCATATTATGTAAACGTTAAGGCGGTAGTGAGCATAGTGGTTAGATCATTGGACAATCGTTAACCCTTAGCACCCTGTTGTCACAGAGTTGTATTACTATAGTAATGTGATATACAGATGTCAGCGTGGTAAGGGTTGAACCCCATCTTGCCCATGGTAGAATGGGCTGGTTTTGCAGCATGTTTATGTCAGGGCTCCTTTCTTCTACTTTTTGGATAGGAAATGTGCTGATCTCTCCGCAATATCATCGTCTCATTGTATGTAACCAACTATGACAGATTTAGCGGAACATGTCACGCTGGAAGTAACCAGTGGCGTCAACCGTCCACCAGACGGTAGTATTTCCCCCACTCTTATATAACATAGGGCAGGCTAATCCGTGTAAGTTAGATTTGGAAGGGCATATAACCCAGAAAAAGTCACATACGTACATTACATGTATATTCACTTTATAAACAGGAATTTTATCACATAACTGTGAAGGCAGAATGCTTGTGACGGAGTGTTTGCTGAACTTATGGGTCATGTGTGATGTGATCGCATTCACGGACCAACTAACGACCTAACGTCTCATCGTGTCCATGCACTACTTTAGTACGCCGTACACCTCACCGGATACATATTGGCCACGGCCTGCACTTGCTCGTATTCATCCGCCTGCGTGAGGAGCGAGAGGCCGTAGGGGAACAGCCTGCCACACGTCGGGTAGAGCTTCGCGCGGTCTTCCTTCGTGAGTTCCGTACCGAACGAGTTGATCGTGATGATGAATGATCGTCTGTCTGCCTCAAACTGCCACGGAACATGTATAACTAGGTACTACACATGCCATATACCACTAAATACAATCTGTATTGAGATGGGGGTGTCACCTACTACCCATCTCTGTCTGCCTCAAACTGCCACGGAACATGTATAACTAGGTACTACATATGCCATATACCACTAAGTACAGTCTGTAGTGAGATGAAAGTGTGACCTTCTACCAATCCCTGTCTGCATCAAACTGCCACGGAACATGTATAACCAGGTACTAACTCACTATTCAAAATCACGATGTAAATGATGCCAACAAATGTGTGTGATAGTCGGTGTGTGACAGTCAGTGTGTGACAGTCAGTGTGTGATAGTCGGTGTATGATAGTCGGTGTGTTATGGTCGGTGTGTGATAGTCGGTGTGTGATAGTCGGTGTGTGATGGTCGGTGTTTGATAGTCGGTGTGTGATAGTCGGTGTGTGATTGTGATAGTCGGTGGGTGTGATAGTTGGTGTGTGATAGTCGGTGTGTGATAGTCGGTGTGCGATAGTCGGTGTGTGACAGTCGCTGTGTGACAGTCGGTGTGTGATAGTCGGTGTGTGATAGTCGGTGTGTGATAGTCGGTGTGTGACAGTCGGTGTGTGACAGTCGGTGTGTGACAGTCGGTGTGTGATAGTCGGTGTGTGATAGTCGGTGTGTGATAGTCGGTGTGTGATAGTCGGTGTGTGATAGTCGGTGTGTGATGGTCGGTGTGTGATAGTCGGTGTGTGATAGTCGGTGTTTGATAGTCGGTGTGATAGTTGGGCTGTATTAATAAAGTGCCTTACTAATTAACTAGTTAACTTAACTGATTCAATTTAATTAATGTAGGTCAACCAGTACAAGTTAACTAACAAAAGTTAACTAATCAATGTTAACTAATTCACCTTACCTAATACTTGATAACTATCACAAGTTAACAAATAAAGATTAACCAATTCAATGTGAATAATTAATTAAATTAATACAAGTTTACCAAAAAAAGTAACTAATACAAAATGGCTAATTCAGTGACATACTGCGAGGGCGTCACACATGACATCCGCTAGGGCTCCCTCCATCCCCTTACAGAACTTATAGAAATCCTCTAGATACGCCTACAAAAATACACAAAAACAGTTCAAGTTAATCTCTATTTACAACTATCAAGTTACATTGAAAGGATGACAAAATAATTTCTTCTTATGCTTCAGACGAAATACCAATATAAAAATTAACTTCATATGAAATACTTCCATACGATATCTAGTATAAACTGATCCACAATTACACTATAATGAATAGTATAGAAAGCCGTATGAGTCTTAATTTTAGTACAAAAAAATAAGGGTAACACCTTATTAGACTAATGAATTTTATTCATAAACGAGCTTTCGCATATATGGAATATGCTTCGTTAGGCTGATGCAATGAAATTATCAATTTCGTTCCATAATGCAATAAGGGGAAGTGTCTGTCATTTGTCAAGTTGGAATCACTCAGGATATCCGGAGTAATGAACAGAAACAAGTAAGGGAAATTCCGTTCCCTACGAAGATGTTGGACTACCAGCAAATCCTGAACAATGGTTATCGGACTAACGGTGCTAGACTGTATGTTAATAAATTCACTTCAAATGTACACTTTGTCGAGACTGAGAAAAGAAAAATCAGCCATAAACTTGACCTTGTAGAGCGTGTTGCGAATGATTTCGATGTTCATCTCATCGAGGTCCTGCTCAGAAATGCACCCGATAAAATATGGAGCTGAAAAATAGACAACACAACATATGACAAATACAATCTAGAATACGGGTGCGCAAATCATAATTCACAGTCGCATCCGAAAAAATCAAAATGTTAAAGTTAACAGTCAAAGTCAACGTAAAGATGGCAATGCTCAAAAGCAGATGACGAAAGACGAATTTCTGGGAGGTACTTCCTTACACTTTATAGACGTACTATTTTTCCTAAAAATTAGTAGATGATGTAGAAACTATAAAGATAAAGGGCAACACCTTTTATGTAGACTAACTGGTCTTGGTCTATTGATCACATGCTTTCGCATAAGCACTATGCTTCATCAGTTGATCACCTTATGAATAGACCAGTTAGTCTATATAAAAGGTGTTGCCCATTATCTTTATAGTATAGTTTCTATCAACTAGACTAACACGGCTACCCACCCTTATACTTAGATGATGTAGAAATGTAGAAATTATATGCAAATATATCCACAGAATTCCACAGACACCAAACATCATAAATGATCCTTTATAATGGATTTATTCCATTTGCATTAATAAAGGTGTCATTACCCGAAATCAAATGATTAGAAAAATATTGACTCTTGTACAATGTGAATGATGCGGATAATTACTGTAGACTAAATACCAAGGGGCGTGTCGACCAGGACAGCATTGTACAGTTCGGCGGGAGTACTGGCAATGTGGATGGCTTCCATCTGCTCGAAACTACCGAGAGGGTGGCATTTAGATATGAGCTCGGAAATGGATCGTTGGTGAAGTGTCCCAGTGATTAGCAGAATGATGTTGTCGATCATGTAACTGTAGCTGAAAGATGGTGGGTGTCTTGTGCTATAACTTGTACAGCGTAAAAGATTGTGAAGACTTGGTTGTTGTTTCAAAGGTGAGAAACATAGTAAGGACTGAGAGAGTTAAGACCATCACAAAGGCAGATATATAGCACAAAATTATGTACTTAAACAACTAGATAAATGCACACTGGTGTACTTGATATTTTCCAATAAAGTTGAAAAATCCTTTAAAACAAATTTTAAAAGTTTACTCCCTTAATCTACATGTTGATTCAGATAAGTGTGAAAATGTTACTATTCGTTCATTGGTCCATCCCCAACCTTTTTAGAAATGCAAATCTGACAATAAATTTTTCCGTAAAATTGACGACATACACATACATAACACAGTGTAAATTAAACTGACTTTGCGCGAAGGAAATAAAATTGGTAGTTTCGTGAAAACAATTCACGGTGCATTTAACTAAATTACGAAGTAAATGTATGGGTCGAGGTTATACAATTATATGCTACAATCTTTCTTATAGCAATAAACTAAATACTACTTCAGCTATAAAAAGTAAAAGTGAAATTCCTGTCAATTATTTAGCAACGTTAAAAATGTTTCTCAATAATTATTCAATATCTAGGCTACTTCATGATAAAGCTGGCATAAATATTTGCTACCAAATGAATTTCCGATTGCGTGTCTGTATTCGGCTTTGGTTTAGAATGTCGATATAGAAAAAATAATAAAAAGGCCATATACAGCGTGTACACGTACAGCGTGTACACGTACAGTGTGTACATATACAGCATGTACACATACAGTGTGTACACATACAGCGTGTACACATACAGCGTGTACACATACAGCATGTACACGTACAGCATGTACACATACAGCATGTACACATACAGTGTGTACACATACAGCGTGTACACATACATACTACTAACGTGATGTAATCGAGGAATGTGGAGAGTGGTTCGAGTGAGTGGTTGTACAAGTAGCGAAATTCGAGTACAAGTTTCTCTTTTAATTTGTCATCAATCACGGACACAGACAGCGGTGACGGCTCGTTCGCAAGAAAATTGCCATAATCAGTGCTTTGCAAATGCAGCTTCAAATCTACAAAATGAATATCGTTACAATTACAGTATAGCAAATCATGTTTTACTGATAATTCGATAATATACTGACTTATTATCAATTATAGCTGTGACATGAGCCTGTGGGTATAGCTACTTGGAACTAAAATAGGCCAGAGATACTAAATTAACATTTCAATATTTCTCGATAGAAACCCGGACAAGAAATTTATGCTGGCATAAGGCATTTTGCCGGCATGCCCCATCTATTTGCAGGCTAGCCCTATGTAACTTTCATGTATGTTTATTGAATACCATGAGGGTACCCTTCTAAAGTACAAACTTGCCAGTATGCCATGGTTTGGAATTTAACACCCTGGAAAAACCTTAGTCTTGCATGAAAAAATCTGGTACATTTGGATAAAGAAATTTGTATTTGATGAAATTACAACACATATGTGTTAATCGCATCTGTAGAATTTTTTGCCTTGTACCTCAACAATGCATGTTATTAGCTACCCAAAAGAAGGGATGTTGCTATAATGAAGTTTATCAGCCGAATCGCTGAGGATATGATGGAATTGAGTGATGCTAGTCTCCAAAGAATTCTGCTACATGGTATGTAAGCGTATGAAATTTGATGCCGATGAATCTGAAGCGACATTTATCACACCAATCTGTCATAAGTGATTGAAACTTTTGGACAGTTCGCATGCATATATGGATGGATGAATGGACATACGTACGTACATACGTATGCATGTGTGTATGACTTTTTCTCCAAGAATTAATCGGCACTTTCGTGACACTGAACAGTTTATTTACGTAGTTATATGTCTATTAGTTAAACTGTACAATAAAATGTGATTCAATTGCATCATTCGTAGTTCTCTCCCTTCTGTGATTTGTAAAACCGGATATTCGTTAGTCAGGCCGAATTCCTTGGTAACGGACCCGTTCAGAGTAATGGCGCCACACTGTATAAATGATTAAGCTCTTACATTGACATACTGTAAGAGCTACTTATACTCTCAAGGCCCTACAGCAAACACTGCGTTGTAGCAATCAGAACTTGAATCATCATCATCGCCGCTCGATTCAGACTGAAAATCTGACTCACTGTCAGCTACAACCAAATGTTACGCTTCTTTAGTTGACTTCTTCAACATTGTAATGAGTTTTATGAATGCGGAAGTGATTCGACAGTAAGACCAATTGGAACAAGATCCTAAATTGTTCGAATTTTTCAAATTTCGCTACTTTCGGCCATTTGTAAACAGAGAGATATTGTCATTATTTCTATTCGCTGATCCATGGGAGGTATAAAAGTCGATTGGCTCCTCACGTTAATATAGGACCTGTGGTCGACTGGAGCCAATTGCCGCATGCAAGCTAGCTAGTGACTATAGCCGCCAGTCGCACCAAAAGAATTAAAGGCTTTACCATCAAACCCTCTGACCACATTTGCAACCTCGTTATAATATTTGACACTCATATGAACCTACAGAACGAAATATCCAAAACTATCCAATCTGGATACACGTATTTATGCAACATTCAATCCATCTTTCGGCACTTGAAACCTGAACTGTGTGAAACGTTAGTACATCCTTTTATCACCAGTAAAATCGACAACTGTAATTCACTCTATGTAAATCTGCCTTCCACTGAACTCTCTCGACTCCAAAAATTACATAACAGCGCTGCAAGAGTTATCTCTCAAACCTCCCGTTGCTCTCCCATCACCCCAGTTCTCCGCTCACTCCACTGACTACCTGTCTCGTGCCGTATAACCTTCAAAATCTTTCTCCTTACTTACAAATGTATCCATGGCATGGTTCCTTCTTATCTATCCTTAACGATCTCAACACGTCTGTACGTTCAACCCGCCTGTCTTCCTCCCTCACGTTTGCAGTCCCTCGGACAAAACGTGCTAATTTTGGGGATCGTGCTGCTGCACCCCGCCTCTTCAATAAACTCCCACCCTACATTTGATAATCTACAACTGTCAGCCAATTTAAAAGCAATCTCGAAACATACTTATATAGCATTTCTTTCACTAAATAGGTCAACAGTACTTCACTAATTTGCAGAGAATAAACACTTTCAAAGATAGATGCCTGTTTCTGTTTTCACGAATTTTTCATATTTATGGCAAATTTGCCTACATATGACATATGATTTCCTTTCCAATTTTTTTCTACTTTCCACTGTATTATTTAACATTGTTATCTATTTCGCGCTCACTGTAAATGTACATAAACGCATCTAACATTGATCTGTATTGCCTGTATACTGTTAGGTGTTAATTTTATATAATTCAAGCAATAACATTATAGTCTTAGAGCATTAGGCTATTGTTTCATGTAAAGTGTGTTTGACAGCTAAGCTAATAAGTACACTTTAATCAAATGAATTTTATTTATTATTTATTTATTTATACTTTGCCATAATATTCTGATTTTTATTTTAAGTACTGAAACGAACTTCCGCATACGCATGGAATGCTTCATCAGATAAAGTGCACAATAAATTTGTTTTAGTCGTAAAAGGTGCCATCCATTCTTTTATCTATTTGTACAGACTAACATAGCTACCTGATAAGCACCGTCAATATCATCTCCAGTATTTAAATAATAATTTTTGACACCATCCCAATATCTTTTGTGGGCAAGTAAGGGTCCAATATAACAGTTGTAATTTTACTGAACTTAAGGTAGACTATAACAACAGAGTGGGGTGTTGAAGCAAGATGAGCATCAAATTTATTATGAAATCTTTTAATTCTTAAATACTTAAAAAGTATACTTTAGAATAGCTCAAACTAGTATACAAGGTATACACGGTGTTTCTATTTATAATATACAAAATATTTTTTTAAGAATTGTAATGGAATTTCAATCCTCGTTGGAGTATGGACTATGATCGCTATCGTAAAAAATTGTATAGACTGTATCGCTTGCTGCAAATGAGAAAATAAAACGAAATACATTACTACTAATGCTAGTCAAAATACATATGATAACGATAATTATAATTATTGTTGTAACAACCGCGTGATCACCGTCACTTCTGTCGAATCATATGATGAATTTATCATTTATTAATTGATTTAACCTAGGCTAATATTTTACTTACCATCTAAGGTTTCACATTGAACAAGATTTAGATAATCAGCCTGTCGTAAAATACCACCTTTAAACCCCCGCACAACACCCTCTAAATAGCCGTGATCAATATTGAAGGTGGTTTCATACATGTTGCTAGCTTAAAGATTTTACACAAAAATCAGAATTTCAGGGTGATACATAACAACATCGATTTGACATTTGTCACATGATGCTGCCGGAATCGACAATGTAAAGCCGATTAATTGCGAATTATTATTTTTATTGGAAACTTACACCTTGAAAACGATGAAACTGGTTACTGTATACAACATGTTGACAAAATGAATCGCGAGATTGAAAGGACAAACACGTCAGATCCAACCGGGACTGATAAAAATAGGTTAATAAAGCAAATTAAAATTAACGAAAATAATATAACAATCATTAAACAAAATTTATAACCAAATTCATCGCATTTTCCTCAACTTGTTTCGATGATAGATTGTCGAACAAATGTGAATATTACGAAGCAAATAACAAATCAGTTGGCAATTAGTTAATAGACTTCATACTATGTGAGAAATTCACTGCTGCCAACTTTTGGGATCCTGTAGAGCATATATTACTATAATTAAAAGTACGAGTTGGTGTAGTCAAAAAATCCATTTATAGACAGCAAGTATCGGCCAATAGAGGCTGTCTTTGGCATGCTGTTTCACTCAGTTTATACCAGTTATTCAACGCGGTTGAAATATCTTTGTCACTCGTGGAAGATAACAAGCGTCCCAACTTCAGAAACGGTTCCACCCCGGCAATTGGATATGTATAAATGATTTGCGGAGCATTATCACCCTCGAGCCGACTGTCTCGAGTAGGCTACTTGAGCGCTTTCACATCGGAGAATTCTTGATGACGGTTCTAACGCTCTGTCCGCTGGAGATCTGCTCCGTCATTGTTCATGTAATGTTTCGAAACCCTTTCTACAATGGCCAACGAATTACAACTTTCTTGTAGGCCATACATATTTTTGATCCATGATCAATTTATGTAACGCTTATGTTTTATGTAACGATAGATATCTTGTGTATTCAGTTTACATTGCTGTATACCACATTATCGCTTTTCTTAATTATTTTTCCTAAAAGACTGAAGGTTGCAAGGCACTCTTTTGTGAAGGCAATGACTTTTAGTCTTGGATTTTTGAATGGACAACTTTCGTAGCCTAATCTGTATTCAAACAGAGATTACCGTTTAATACCCAAATAAAGCATTTATTTATGCAGTTGTAAGCTTGTGATCAATCGTTTACGGTTGATAATTTATTAACTTAATTAAACAGAATTATTTGTACAATCATTGATGAAACAGACACGCCATTAAAAGGCATTGGGATAGTTTTTTCTGTTATTTACCGAACTACTGTTAAGAAGACAATTTCCATGGAAATAATTATCTACAATCGCGTTTAAAATTGTATTTAATACCCTAAATCACGGACAGCGAACCCGGCAGTGTAAGATTGATCTTGTAAGCATAGTGTAAATATACCAGAACAGCTACATAAATTTTCTAGAATAATCGCAAATTACGCATTTTTCCTGAAGGCATCCAATCCAGATCAATCGCCCCAAACGTAGACGGTAACCCTCTCAGGTGCTGGCTGGGCATTTGTTTCAGGTGTGATCTAGATCTGAGGACGGTTCGCAAGAGGTTTGCTGGGAGTAGTCATGAGAATACCTTAGCTGTATTCGGCGCGGGGACCGAATGATGAGCTAAGTGCTATATTTGACTTAAGAATTTATTTAACAAAATGATGAAAAATCGCCAAAAACACCCAGAATAACACAATAGGATATGTACAACGAAAGAAAGTTGATAAACCACAATTTAACTTTATGTTTAAGAGAATAACTTCCTCCAAAGAAATGCACAGGAAAAAACCTATACCACTGATGGTCCCATCAGGGGTATAGGTTTTTTCCTGCGCATTTCTCTCCCCCAAATGACATTCATCTATGTTTTGATACACAGGTGCATAAAGAAGTCCTAAGACTTTTAAATAAACGTATGTCCATGGGTAATATACATAACCATTTCATACACATTATGTACACATTCACACACATATATAGCGCATATAGGCCTACACATTTTCTACAAATTATAAACATGCTAAATGATAAGTTTGATAAAAGTTCTTGAATCGAACAAAGTATGTACGTAGAAATTTATTTGCTATTATATGAATGATGGAGACAGTACAAAGATGGTGGCTACGGGTTCTCACCTTCAGCTCAGTTCTATAATTTGTGATTCTTGCGTAAATCGAAATTTCGCGAAAGTCGAAAAAAAAAACTTAACAAAAGCGTATCCTTTTTTCTATCTCTATTGTTACTACTGCAACAGTTCTATCCGTTGTAGATCACACCCTGGCTCCTCTCGTTATTCTAGCCAATTCCCATGTAGTGCTTTGCAGGGAGAGGCTGCATGCTAAAAACCACATTGGTCCATGGAGCTTTGTGAAACCCTTGTAGCGTCGTTATGCAGAGGCATACGTCTGGGGCGCGCAGATATACAATGCAGACGAAGGTTTTTCGTGGCACACACTTTCGCATCGTCCATAATCATCACTAAGTTTTATCACCGATGTGGCGGAAAAAATCTATAGTACCGTGTCTTTTTGATCCAATGATAATAAAAGTGTAAACCGCAGTGGTGAGCTCATTGGTGTAACAAACGACCCAGTTATAATCAGATTAAACACATCAAGGTGGCGTTTAAAAAGTGTAGCAGTTTAATAGTTCATTACAAATAATTAATAAGCAGCAAATTACATAGGCCAGCACACCCAAACCGACTCTCACGTCAAATTTCATACGCCAGCACACCCAAACCGACTTTCGTGTCAAATTACATACGCCAGCACACCCAAACCGACTTTCATGTCAAATTACATCCGCCAGCATACCCAAACCGACTTTCACGTCAAATTACATACGCCAGCACACCCAAACCGACTTTCATTCACGCAGTTACTTCAGAAGTCCCGGTGTCATTAGAATCGTTTCATACACAAAAAGAAAGAAAAAAGTACTCATCATGTGATGTTTATCATAATGTATTTTAGTGAACCAACGAAGTTGACACTGCAAAAACGACAGCATGATGAAATTGCTACTAAATAATTAACAAGTCATTAAATTATCTCTAATGGACTTGATGTTATGGAATAGTAAGTAATTGAAATCTACACTAACAGAGAACAATAGTGATAACACTTTAAAATGATTAACGAGATTAAGATGAGAATGCGTTATGATTGGAAACAAAAATAAAAAAGATGGAATCCGATTTCTGGTCACGGCTCGCGTGAAGCAGAATACTACAGGAAACTTGTGTACTAATTGCTTATACTTGAAAATGGTACACCGATGTAGGGAGAACCAGAGTAGACAGGCTATATCGCCAACTTTACTATGTCAACCGGACGCTGAAAAAGTACCTAAAATATATTTTAATACAGAAAAGTGTATAATTGGTACCTCTTAAGACCCATGTGAATACCCGAAAACAGTCGTCTGCGCGAACATTCGAATTTTCCATAATGTAGTGATGTCAAACAATACTATATTAAAACCCATTAAGTACGACTGGAGAGTAAATAAAAAAAATTCTTTGCAAAATTATTATGAAAATACCCATACCATTTATCAATATCAATATCAATACGGGGTTCCATATCACATGGAATGATAACTAAATCTCACAAAAAGGCCTCGGCGGTATTACTGTGGATATCCTGGTTAAACGACTTGCTATACTGGCCCAATACAGATGTAACAAATATTAATATTTTGTTTCCCTAAAATCATCTCTATAATACGCATCAGTAAAAATTACGACACTAGTCATACAACTGAAAGTTCTACTAAATAGAAGAGATTGCGACAAGGCATGGATGGTATATAAATTGAATTTCCAATAAATATATATTTCATTTAAGACCCCTGAAGGTTGTTAAATTTGGCATCGTTTGTAATTGTAGTACACGTTAAAGTAGCCTGGTAATATTCCACAAGCAGCCAAAAAAATACATAAAATAACGTATATTTTTTTATGTTGAGTACATGTAGTGATACAATTGATAAAGTCGCGAGTAGTCTTGTTGAAACTATATTATAAATGGCTAGCGTATTGTAAGATGGTTATTGCACTTTGCAATATGGTGTTGCATGATGATGTTTTCAATGTGCATTTTAACTCACAGTAACATGAAATAAACAGCAATCAATCCAAGATCGGCTAATGTACGGATGATTGCATATTATCCTTGCTACTGCGCTTCCTCTTCACTGTCAATAACTATAGGCATCTCATCGACAGAGACTTCATCCATCACTGGAGACTGTATCCGTGCTGTAAAATGCGACGGTTCAAATACAGCGTTTTTAAGTTGAGGTACATCTATTCGGGGGTATTTGATCATGTTGTCGATTTCGGCCTCACTGTGACGTTTGAGATTCACCCGACATGGTTTAATATGGGTCAATTCGACATGCGTGCGGAATTTTTTCGCTGTAAACGTCCGGTTGCAGACTTGACAAATCATAGGGGCATTGTGGGCGTATTTACAGGTGTGGGTTTTGTAGGCTTCGTGGTTCTTGAAGACAATACCACATCTTGTGCAGTTGACGTGCATGCGCATGCAATGCTGAGTCAACAGTGTGTTATTGGCAAAGTTCGCTTTACACAAGGTGCACTGCGATTTTTGTTTCAAGATTTTCTGCGAATACGTCGTCGGGGCAATAATTCCGGCAGGGGCAGATTTTATTCCGATGCTCTCACCTGTCGATGTTAACTCGAAGACGTGGACTTTCTTCAAGTGGTCCATGAGCTCGGCGTTTTGACTGAATGACATATTACAGATGCAGCAACGGCGAGCGTTCACGAAATCTGCTAACGTGAGATTGTGAACCGCGCTCAAGTGATTCAGTAGATACTGAACTTTCTGTTTGCACACGAAACACGCGTAAATGCAAACCCCGATAGGACGATGCTGGGCTGCATGTCGTGTAGATTTCATATGTAAAGCGAGCCCACTTCGTGTCCAGAATCTCAACTTGCATTGTTTACACGGAATCGCCGGCTTGGAATCTGGCTCGACAACTGTGAGAGGAAGATTGATTTTATGGGCGAAGTGAAAATGTACTCGCAGAGCTACGCGATCCTTCACAAAACCACCGCAAATTTCGCAAGAGAGTAGGTTATTTTTTAGGGCATAGTCGCCAATTGTCTGAATCGTAGAGGTGACCTTCTCAGGTACTGGCTTGGCATCAGTTGCAGGTGTGACCACGACAGGCTGGGGATTTGCAACAGGCTTCGAGTTGAGAGTATTAATAAGGGTAGTAGGCTTAGGCATAGGGACTGACTGTTGCGCTTTAAAAAACCGCATAGGTGTCGGTGCTCTGGTAGTTACAGCGGGTCGGAGTGGAACGCTCCCACGGAGAACTGGCCGAACTTGACGCAGCATCTGATTCTGGACTACACTACCTTGTGGAATAAGGATTTTACCGTCAGGTAAAATGATGGGTGATCGAATGAAATTTGGCATGTTGGTTGTAGTACGTATGCCAGTTGTATTGGCCTGCTGTCTGAACCCCGCATGACCAATTATTGGTGGACGAAGCAAACGATTTTGTAATTGGAGTGCAGTACCTGGTTTCAACAAACTGACTGTATTGGTTACCGGATGGTTGACTGGAGCAATGTGTAATGGTGGTGGGTCTGGTTTCTTCTGTTTATCAACCTTATTAGGGTTTGATACTTTGAAAAATCCTTCAGAGAAACTGAAGTTGACATGAAGAGATGATGATGGGATTAGGTTGAATCGTATGTTAAACGTCTTACCGCACTTAACGGAGTGTTTGAAAAAGTTATTTTTTGCGTTGGTCTCGTAGTGACATGTCGTACATTTGTACATGCAGACCTTCGGGTACAACCTTCCCTGCATGCCATGACGCTGTTCTATATGCTGTGTAAACTTGAGTCTATGCCAAGTTGTGAAGGTACAATTAGCGCAGTTCAACTCTTCCCGCATTCCTTCATGTGGGTGCTCCTTATGCCAATACAGCACATTCTGGGACTCTGTACGAAATGAGCACCCGGAACACTTTTTGTCGGATTTGAACCGCAAATGATCGGTCCTCTCATCAGTTTCTGAACTTTGCGTACAAAGTCGTTCCAACTGCTTCAGTCCATCTTTGTCCAATTTTCCCGTTTTTTCTTTCGCCTTCTGCGTATCAATTAATTCACGATAAACAACTTGCTTCGCCAAACTCAAACCGATATCATAGAGAAACTGTACCGTTGGACGTAAATCGTTCATTTTGTTTGCAACTTTCACCATTTTCTTTCCTTCCACAGCAATAACG
Organism: Epimenia babai; assembly: GCA_011762755.2. Classification (NCBI taxonomy): domain Eukaryota; kingdom Metazoa; phylum Mollusca; class Solenogastres; order Cavibelonia; family Epimeniidae; genus Epimenia; species Epimenia babai. Next base: position 22,824 of record WURV02181863.1, read on the forward strand.
GATGATGGAGCTCGTTTAAGGGGAGGAGGTTGTGGCATACTATCAGTACTCGAAAATGCATTTATTACTGGTACGGAAGTCATCCCTGCAGATTTATTACTGACAATAACATTATCTGATTTCGCCACCGAGGAAACTGGATGAACGACTTTTGACACAGGAAACAATGTAGAAATAACCGTCTCCTTTACGTCATTGACTGCTGCTTTATTATCACAACCTGCAACAATATCAGTGTCCCCTTCATTACCAGTGATAGTTATGGCTGCATCTTCACAGCTACTGTCCTTTTTCTCCCCATATGAGATATGTGAAGCCATTTGTAGAACAGCATGATTTGATTTTGATGAAATTATCTGACCAGCATCACCTGAATGATGTTGTACATCCGTTTCTATTTTCTCGTGTATTTTGACATCGCAATTACCTTTTATTTCATCAATACTATGCTTTATCGATATAGTCTCATTTAATAGTGGCCTATCAGTGACATTTATTACGTTCGGAGCATCGCTCACAGCAACCTTCATCCTTACGTCGCCTACACAGACAGCATCATTTTTAAGATCAATATACTCACCAGTAATGCCATCTATTAATGACTCCATAGCATTCTCTACAGACGACTGAAGTGGTAGTTCCACTCCTTCCTTTACCGTTCCATTACCGTCATCACACATCTCATCTGTATCCATGGACACATTATCACAGTCCTCTAAAGATTGCTCGATATAACTTTTACCCACCTCATTAGACTCTGCATTACCGCGATATTCATCCAAAACATGGCTCCCTACACTATCAACCATGGATTCGAGTGAAGTATTAGTACTAGTACTGACTATCACCGAATTGGACCTTAATGGAGTATCCTGAGTATCATTCCATACACCTTGCAAATAATTAGATGGTGATGACGTAGTTACTTCATAGTCCACAGACTGGTGGTGGTCGCAAGTTAACTCACTAGAACTTTCTTGCATTGTACGCAGTTGATGGTTCGTGGAGGTCATACATTTTTTGTTTTTGCCACTTATGCCTTCAATGTTCTCATCCGATTGGCTATTTGACCTCCCGATATAGTTATTCAGATCTTCCAAATCATTCAGGACATCATTCACACCTTGCTCCTCACTGCCATTGTCTCGACAATCAATATTCAGATCCGTCACCCGATTTGCTTCCATTACCCCGTTAGCCAATGTCTCAATTGTAAAATCTTTAGATACTGGATCTTTGACTAGCATTTTGCTATTAGTTAATGCGGAGGTAAGGTGTTTCTTTGAATCACAATAATTGGTCGAACCATTGACAGGTTTTCTTGGGGAAGCACCCTCGGAGAACTCATCGGGTTGTTTACTCGACGTTACCATGGCTTCTGCTGTACTGGTGAGGTTCTTACTATCATGAGTGTTACTCTCCGTATCAGCCATTTTGTGTCTATTCAGATGTGTTGCTTAATCTGAAAAACAATATAGAAAGTTACCGGAGTGTTTCAATCAATTACAGGAAACAATATTTTGTCACAAATAAACCATTGTAAATAACGATTAACTTGTCATAGACTTAGCAGAGTGTGCGACATAATGTAGTTCATATGTAGATGTTTGGAAGCAGTGGCGTGAATGGAAAAAGGTCAATTGTCTGCCCAGACTAGGTGGGTATTACACACTAGGTATTTTTCCCCCACCTCTTATAAATGAGGCTAATCAAATTGTCATGTTACCATACCACATTAACAGGCTAGCTTTGTATAGGGCAAAAAATGGCCCACACGATTATCTAGGTAATCAGCCTATAAATACATACATTCTTGCATGTGCATTAAAGAATTAGTATTCATATGCATGTACCCGTGAATATTCATATACATGGCACAATAACCATTCGTTAGGATGATGCTATCATCATTCGTTCTAATGAGACTATCAATATTCATTCCAATAAAGCCATAAGTTGTGTTGGGATGGAGCTATCGATATTGCTAAGGATAAAGCTATCAGGGTTTCTATGAATGGAGCAATCATTATTAGAATGAAGCCATCAATATTAATTACGATAAAGTTATTAATATTCATTCCGATAGAGCTATCAATATTCAGTAGGTTAAAACCATCAATATTGATTAGAATAGAGCTATCAGTATATATTACAATTAAGCTATTAAGCTTATTCGTAGGAAAATTGCAAAAAAAAGTATTCAGAACAGAAGCAAGCTACACACTGATTCTTCTAAAATGGGAATTTTTGGTATTTAACTCATCAGAACATTCATTCGGATATTAATAAAACAGACCCAACAGGCCTCGAAACACTTATTCAGAGAGTAAAACAAAAGGCCACAGAGGCCTAAAAACACTCCTGGAATACATGAAAAGCCTTTAGAAAATTTAAATTTGTTGAAAGAATTTTTTCAAGTAAAATTACAAACATCGGCAGAAATTACTTTCCCATTGTCCCATGATATGCTGAACAAATATAAGAAATCAACCCAATGATAATATCTACCAAATTGCATAGCTCTGCGACAAGCAGTTCTGAAGATTTTTTTAGTAAAAATCCAAACATCCAAACACCACAACTTACTTCTCTTGGTCAGATTGTCAGATGATAAGCTTTACAAATCTAATAGAGACCAACCTTAGAAAATCTGCCAAATGGCGAAGCTCTATGATAAAAGGTTGTTAAGATTTTTAAGACGATGTTAACATCGGAGCGACGGACGAATGAAGCCAGATCAAAAAAGCTTGCCGAGCATAAGGTCAGGCGAGCTAAAAATAAAATTGCCATGGTCTTGAGCTCAGGCTGCTCAGCATGGTATCTTATCTTTTACTCTCCATCACTGGGTTTGTAAATCATCGTTGTTTACCTTGTCTGATTTTTAAACTCTATATTTAGTTAGCCATAGGTTTCGCAATTTGTGAAGTGTCTTTGAGAGCCATGTTTTAAAAGGGCACTCAATATATATCAATACAATTATGTTTCGTTACGTAAAAATGCTCATAGTACGAGATCGACTTGTATGGAAGGTGTATGTCAAACTGAGATATTTTAAGCCTGAACATTGGCCTTGACTTGCATGGTATATATGGTACGTATTTCGTAAGGTTGAGATAGCACAGACCGTTTCAACCAACAGAAAATAAATGCTCTATAACCCATCATACCAATGACAAATGTCAATTTCACAAAAAAGTTCATTATACTACTGTCTCGGACTTTTCTAACCTCACTGAGGTAAAAAACTTGGAATTTTTGGTTTTAAAAGTACTTTTAGGTCATTGTCTAATACGACAATAGAGTCAAGAAGCAGCCCCTTGACTCCCCCCTTTGCTCTCATGACATCTCAGATGCTGAACAAATCTCAAAGAGACTAACCCAAGGACAATGTCTGCCAAATGGCAGACCTCTGTGATAAGCGGTTCTTGAGAAAAAAATTTAATAAAAAATACGAACAACTGCATAAATTACTTCCCCTAAGTGCAATGACGATACCATGAACAAGTCCAGAAAAGACCATACCCAGGATTTGACAATATCTGCCAAATGGCAGACCTATGTGATAAACAGTTACAAAAATTTTAACATCGGACAAACGGATGGACGAACAGATGGACGGACGACGGACAACCTTCGATCAGAAAAGCTCACCGAGCATAAGACCAGGTGACCTAAAAAGTACCTCATTTTTGACCTATTATTTTAGGTAACCTCCCATAGCTATATTTGCATATTACTATTAATAAAGAGGGGTGGGTCATATCTTCAAAATGATGAATGTACAAAAGAATTAAAAAGTTACGACGTATTTTCTGAAGCAAATAATAAGCTGTACCAGTTTCTTACATTATAAGTGAGAACCATTTAACTTTCCTAAAAGTCTAAAATTTAAATAAATATTTAGTCACATATTACCTCCTGAGATGTGTGTAAAGAGCAATGACAACATACGTAATTTATTATGACCAAAAGCAAGACTACTGTCTCTCCACATGTTCAGGGTCGGCATTGATCTCATTGATCGACGAATCAGATCTGGCTGGAGACGAAGCGCATCTACCTCCCTTACAATCCTCTTAAGCAAGTCAATATCTGCGGGGAAAGTTGGGCAGATCTCGTCTTTGATATAGCCCCAGAAAAAATAATTGTCGCAGGTAGAGATCTAGGAGGCCCATTCAAATGTCCCGGGACAGACTCATGACCTTTTGCTGAAACAACTCTCTCATATGATCTTCATCCATTCGTGCCATTACCCTCATATGCGCCGGAGCGCGGTCTTGCGCACACCACATACACCGCAAGCCCCCCCCCCTCCAAATGCTAGTGCTACTGTGTTACAATCTCGCTGTTTATCGTTTCAACGTACCAATCACCGTCCAGGTTTCTATCGTAAATGCATGGCCCTACACACAAACCTAAGCAAATTGAAACCGTCTCCTCTGTATGACAGACGTCGTCAGCAGGGGGATTGCAGCTTGGTTTTTACTGAACATTCCGGCATCGACATCATGGCATTAACCCTTAGCACTCTGTTGTCACAGAATATAATTGCTACAGTAATGTGATGTACAGATGTCACTGTGTTAAGGGTTAACATTGCCATTCATAGAGAATGCAGATTCGTCGCTGATCGCCAAGTTTGACAAGAATCGAACACTTTGATTCACGAGCCAATGACAAGAACTGACATATGGAGGCAAGTCACAGAGAAGCAGTTAACGAATCAGTGATTATCTCACTGACAAACAATGTGCGATTATCTGGTCATGGTCAATAATGGGCCAGGTGATAACTGGGAAACTATTTTTCGATTACCTCAGAAAATCTGTAGTAACTATTTTTAATGGTACCTTCATATTTTATTTCATTATGAAGACCCGTTCCCTTTTATTCCTTTATTCATATATATTATGCAAATATAGGAAGGTACAAAAAAAGGCATTCAAAATGTGGTAATCTTTGAGACACTTTGTAGTTAGAATCTACATAAGACATTGCTATTGATATTTTACTCAACTATCAATAAAACTAACACTTGAGGCTGAATCCAGTATATCACCTCCAAAAGTTCATCCGGTCTTTAGAACCAGTTACGACCACATACACATGAGTGAAGAAACCTGAAAATAGAAGCTATTCTAACAAATTCACTTCCTCTACAGTATGCACTAATGTAGGAATGTACTACCTATCACAAAATCACACTGACCCCAAAACCTTGCTTTTGAATAAAAAACTGGAGCTTCAATGAGTACTACAAGAATTAATTGATATTTCGAGAAGCAATTTTCCAAATACGATGCATGTATATAATTGATGTCTGAGTACAGTATACACTATGATTATACAATATATCTGTTTTGACGCAATAACATATATCTGAACATGATGCGATATGAATTTTATCGTCATTAAGCCATTTTATGTGACAAACTAAACAGTGTAGTAACAGTGTGAAATATGAACGATATATTACTTCATGAATTTGCATAGGAACCCATCTGTGGATTATTATAACTTTATTTTCATCAGATAATATACAATTATCTCCCTTAAGTAATAACGTGGTGATACTGTCAGATTTGAAATTTTTGTGATATTTTCACTATTTTTTGTTTGGCGTGAAAATAAAACATGAAGTTTTTTATCCAAAATGCTAGGCAACTAGTACTGTAGTGATGCAACGGTTGGAAGATATGCAACCGGTTCATCTACCTCCGCCAAACCGGTTTAAAGCGCTTAACAGTATTTCACTGTATTTGAAAAAACTGCCAAACTGAAACAATGAATAATCGACTGCCAACAAATTTTCAATGCCATTTTGTTGTCTCAACTCGCGTTTGATCAGATTTTACAAATTATGTAATCTATAAGCCAAATGTCCATTCTGGTCTTGCCGCGTTATGGGGCTCTGGTTGTCTCCCATGTCAGTAATAACGATGTATATACGAATCACAAGTACTGAATACATGTACTAAAAAAATAACTCCGGATTACAGATTCACTCAAAGACAATTTCAATTATTGAAATACGCGTAAATTACCTATATGTTCTTTGCCTCTTGGAATGTTTTATTATTGTTAATACACACGCAGTAACTAACATGCATGAACTGAAACGATTGGTTTGTAGTGACTCCTGGGCATCGCTAGTCACATGACGTTAAAATAGCGAACGCAACATTTAGCGTTAAATAATGAGTTTACAGACTTTACAGTGACATTTGATATAAAGTTTTGTATCTACAAAAGTTGCATAACTTGAAAATTTGTTAGCAATAAACCGTTGCGTGATTTCCTTATCGGTTTATAGAGGTCCGGCAGTTAATCAAGATTTACCGATTAAACGTGGCGTCACTTTAGTAATGTATTCCACTCATGCAGGTAACAATAAATTGTATGATGGTAAAAAGTTACAATAAAGTTGCAATAAATCATATGACAATAAACATCGTATGAATGATGGGAAAAAGTTTTATAAAGCTTTGTAAAGGGCCAGAAATGGCCTGAACAATCATTACACCTTAGTAATCAGCCTATAAATACATATGTTATTATTACATATAATATACACATCGTTATCTATTTCATTCTCACTGTAAATATACATAATTTTATCTAACACTGAGTGTATTACCTGTATACTGTTAGGTGTTAATTTTATGTAATTTAAGTCATTACATTATAGTCTTAGAGCATTAGGCTATTGTTTCATGTAAAGTGTGTTTGACAGCTCTGCTAATAAGTACACTT
>WURV02181864.1:0-13192 GCA_011762755.2 Epimenia babai
GAAACGCGTTTCGATGACGGGAAAGCCGCGGAATATTCGCGAAACTCGTCACGGCGGCAGGAATGCTGCGGAATATTCACGAAACGCGTTTCGATGACGGGAAAGCCGCGGAATATTCGCGAAACTCGTCACGGCGGCAGGAATGCTGCGGAATATTCACGAAACGCGTTTCGATGACGGGAAAGCCGCGGAATATTCGCGAAACTCGTCACGGCGGCAGGAATGCTGCGGAATATTTGCGAAACGCGTTTCGATGGCGGGAAAGCCGCGGAATATTCGCGAAACGCGTTTCGATGACGGGAAAGCTGCTGAATATTCGCGAAACGCGTCTCAGTTGCCGAAAATGACGAAATATTGAAGCCAACGCGATTCAGTGATAAGAAAGTAAGAAGATAGAATAGAATTTCTTTATTAGGTCATAAAACCAAATAACAACATATTGCACTTATGCTGCAATATATTCCCCTTTATATCGCGCAATGCTCTGCCATACTCGGAGAATAATGCGAGCGTTGAGTGTCTAGTATATGGTGGCTGGAAGCGAGATTGACGGTTGAATGAGGGGGTGAGATACGGGTTTAGGGTAAGACAGAAGTGCTAAGTAGTTGTTTGTGACGATCCACAGCAAGACGACGGACTTGTAATTACTATTGTAAGCGATATACATTTTACAAAATCCGTGGATGAATAAACGTATCAATTTTTTGGCTAGCGAGTCTTATGTAATGTTGATAATAATTTTTCTGTATCTTAATCACTAAGTGGTTTCCATTTTCTTCACTTACGATCTGGACATATCGCATTCACACCGATGAGAGTAAATCCCTTTATATATCAGCACATCAAAGCCCTCGAATTTATATGCTGCGCGCGTGATTCAATACAGATAGGAGGCCATTACGACCTGAGTGGTCTTTTGTGTTAAGCACCGTTAACACGTCGTTACACGCTGATGACGGTCGACGCGTGGGGTGAACCACGACGAATCGTTGCTGGGGAGTGTCCAAGACACTAACTGATGGCGACAGAATGAGCTTAATGAGAATAAGTAAGTAGTCCACGCCGTAACCGAATTGGTAACCTGGTGCACCGCGAACGATCCAGTGTATTAAAATAAATAACGCAGGTATCACTGAACGAGAAATCCAGATTGGAAGCCAATTCGACAACAGCTATAATGGCGAGTCACGGAAACCGTTTGCCCTATTGCAACGCTTTGCGACAAAATTGTATTTGACAAGAAAGTTGTTAAGAACAATGTTAGCATCGAGCGGATGAACGAATCCGTCCTTGGACATTGAAGTGGTGGATGTGCGCGTGTGTGGATAACATACAGAAGTATATGTAACTTAATGCCATGCATTTCACAGTGGCCATGGATGTACAAATTACACCGATTGATTTTGCAATGCTAGCCAACACAGTCCCCTGGTAACTTATTTATGAGAATTAAAGACATTATCAACCGCCACTACCTACAAAATTTTCTCACGTGGTGCAGAAATGGGGAAAAATGAGGAAAATGAAAAATAACCTTAATAATTTTATAATAACATAATAATGAGTGTTCAGCATCGAGGGTTATCTATAATGCTAACGCAAAAATAAAGAGCATCTGCCGTTTTTTCTTTACTCCGATACCATTAAATTCAATAATGTTATAATAATCATAAACACACTTTGGAAGACTTGTCGAAATGATTCACCTCTAGGCATCACGTCTTCTGACGAAAAAAAAAACGTATATAAACACCTTTCTTGGCTATGATAAAAATGCCTTTAACAATCCTGAATGACACCAACCTCGGCTCCGATTGCTCTGCGATAAACGCTTGTTGTAATTTTTGTGAAATTATATACATTGGAAAAACCCCGTGGTCTGATAGCGATACCCCGAATTAATATGAATAAAACAAAGCCGAGGAAACCGTTTGCCTAATTGCAACGCTTTGCGACAAAATGGTTTTGACGAGAAAGTTGTTGGAAGAATGTTAGCATCGGACGGATGGACGAATTAACGAAAGGACAGACCACAGATCTAATCAGATTCCATCGGGTCAGTTAAAACAGTAAAATATATTACTGCTTAGTGCAAGAAAAAACTTGTATATGAGCTACGTTTTCTTGGATTTTTTAAGATTAATCTCCAGCAAATCATGTATTACATGAAATTTAAATTCAATCTATTCGAAAATAACCCATGCGGGTGTACGAATATTAATGCAGGAACAGATAGTATGAGCACATGTACGGCAAAATACAACATTAAGCATGGCAATTTGAAATGCATCACGAACGTGCAGTGTACTTGTTTGTACTTTTTGGGGTAAAATATGTATACATTTCTAAATTCTTTTGCAAAGTCTCGACGATCTATTTTTAAAACGCCCCACACCTGAATTCGACCATCATGAAAGTGAAGACTGTTACAAACCTCATATGTAGAGGCTATGTTAGACCGAATAACCTGTGTGCAGTAAAGCTGTTCTCCGGATTATTTGTCCCTGTCTTGTCGGTGCCTGAATGTAGGCGGTACGTAGGAACTAAAAGATGTCTCGCTCGCAGAGCGGCGTATTTGCATCGATTTTAAATGTTCGATTGAAAATAACTACTCTTGGTATCATTTTCGAGTCTATGTTCACAATAATTCCATTTTAGGTACGTTTTCGACGATTTCCAGTGGCTGTTATAACTGCTGTTATAAGTCTCTGACGACCCGTACTTAACGACTCCTCTCAGTGACACATAGAACAGGACGCTCCCATATACAGGCGGTACGTTAAAACACGACACGATCTCAGACAAACGAATTAATATCACGAATGGCAGCTTTAGAAGAGTGACAAGATATTTCGTATAAACCAATAAAATGACGAAACCTGATACTGTGAGCATAAAAGGCTAGGAAAAATGCCGTAATTCGATACTCTTGTTAAAACTATCAATGCAAATGGAAAACGCGTTGAACAAAGTCTTACGCAATAGTCACTCCAATTCGTTGCCGCATATATTTAAAATATATGGCTTTTTCGAATTCGGAATAGGATACATCACGTAGATTCGGTGAAATAATGTACCAATAATTATCTTCGGGATATTTGAAGATATCTGTGTCGTGCGTAGATTTTTTTCTATCGAAAACAAATCGCTGTATATCTGTAAAATCCATCCATCCGTCCATCTCCATCCATCTTTTCATCAATCCATCTATCTATTCATCTATCTATATCACTTCATCCATCTCCATCAATCCATCTTCATCCATTTCCATCCATCTATCTTCATCAATCGATCTCCATCCGTCCATCTACAAATTCACTCATTCTCTCTCTCAAACCCAGTCAACTATCTCAGTGCACACACACACACACACACGCACACAAACACACACACACATACACACACATTCGCGAATAGACGATTATTTTTTTTAGAAAACTGATTTCTCAATCAATATAAACAATATAAATTATTGGAGTTTTATTTAAGATTTTTTTTGGTTTATTTTAAGTGCCATATTATCCATTAGTCATTGTGACAAGATGATGCCTAGGACATTGAACGCAATTAAAAAAAAATTGTGAATAATTACGGTCTCGTTCACTAAACGCTCGCACGATCGAATTCTACGATGGACGAAAACGTCACGGGACCACCAGCTCCGTCTTACCCACAATAGTTTTTCGGCCGCTTCACCGAGCGTTCATAATCGCTCGTTGAGCACGAAGTATTCCCAAGAGCAGTCCGAACTTACAGTCGTGGCCGCATGACGCAGTTACAAACGAAGAATATCCGTTTCTGTGTATGGTATGCACTGACCGGAATACGGTTAAAATAATCCCTTCGCATGTCACAATAGTTGAATTGGGCGTTAGATGAGCGTTATCACGCTGATTTGAGTCAAATACGCGTTGCTTAGTGCGTCTAAATATTGATGGATAATTGGTCAGGTGGGTGTGAAAATCGACGAGAGTCGTGTCAAATCGGCCGTAAAAAGTGAATCTCGGATCCAATGTAACAAATGTTGTCGTTTCGCAACATACTGTCTCTATAGGTTACTGCAATTGCGCAAGTCCGCAGTGTCATTATGATAAAGTCTAACAGTAAAAAACGATGTAATTTTATAAATCCCAATTTTACAGCACGTTCACATTATAAACTATATTTATAGAATATTCGTCTTTACAAATAATTTTTAGAATGTCAGTCTTTTATACACCACTTGTATAGAACACTTTTACATTTTAAAGCCACTTTCAAACACACACACACACACACACACACACTTTCTACACCTTATTTCTGGAACACATTTACTAAATAAATATATTTCCACAGCATTCATTTCACACTCTCTTTCTCGAATCTAAAACACTATTTACTTCATACATCTCATTTATAGAACACATTTACTTGATGCATTCCATCTTCTTGAACACATTCACTTTGCACACTATTTCAAGAACACATCAACATTTACACCATATCTCTAAAATTCATTCACTTCATAACAATCGACTTCACGAATATTTCTCGAAAAAAATTACTTCAAACACGACACGTTTATAGCAAATTTACTTTACACACGACACATTTATAACAAATGTACTTTAAACACGACACATTTATAACAAATCTACTTTGAAAACCACACTTTTATAATAACAAATTTACTTTAAACACGACACTTTTATAACAAATTTAATTTAAACACAATACTTTTATATCAAGTTTATTTAAACATGACGCTTTTATAACAAATTTACTTTAAACACGACACTTTTATAACAAATTTACTGAAACACGACACTTTTATAACAAATTTACTTTAAACACGACACTTTTATTACAAGTTTACTTTATACACCATACTTTTATAACATATTTACTGTAAACACGACACTTTTATAACACATTTATTTTAAACACAAAACTTTTATAACAAGTTTTCTTTAAAACGACAATTTTATAAGAAATTTACATTAAACAAAACACTTTTATAACAAATTTATTTTAAACACGACACTTTTATAACAAATTTACTTTAAACGCGACACTTATATCTCAAATTTAGTTTAAACACGGCACTTTTATAAAAAAATTACCTTAAACACGACACTTTAGTAACAAATTTACTTTTAACTAATTTTAAAAACAGTTTATTTCACACAGTACATTTTAGAACACATTTACGGCGCCATACACAACATTTCTCGAACACATTTAAGGTACGTAGCCCGTAGCCCATTTCTATAACATTGTAGGCATTTAAAATTGCGATCACCGTTTAACGAGTATTATTGTAAACTAATTTTTCAATGATTCATTGCATTCTCATACAATCTGATACACATATCTATCTACACAGCGACAGGGGTGAACCAAAATGAGTTAAGTGACCTTTTAAACCGTGTGTCGTAAGTGAAACCCCAACCCTTTGAAGATTTTCGGCAGCTATTACAGTAAAAAAGGTGAAGGCCATAACAGGAACAAAATTGTTTTTTTATGACCAGAGGCTATAAGAGGAGAGGAGATAACAGAAAGTCCAATAGTTTCTATCTTATCACTTAAAATTATCCGCACTGAGAAACTTATTTTATCTATGCAAGGCACGGTCGAACTCCAAAAATTCGTTATTGTTAGAATTTCTTGTGATTTGCTGTCGTGTTATTGAAAAATACACATTATTTCTTAACAATTTCTAATGAAAATTTAGTGATTTCGAAACATAATCATTAAATCATAACTACGATGTTTCTATGCGTACAATTCATCCAAAATAAGAGTTTTGATTAAACAGAATACTGTTATGGGTCATTCGTACACGGTCCAGGCCTTTTTCTCTTCTACCAGCTCATGAATTGTATCTTGGTCGGGGCCACATTAGTCTACTGCTGCGTTTATTTTTTCATTGCGCGGGAGAGTGAGATATCAGGCGGCCCGACGCTCTACACCCTGTATAGGTACATAGACTACAAAGTAACTCTAAGTTTGCTAACCAATCGATAAAATGTCGAGCAGATGTTAGACGATAAGCATTAAATTATTTGATGGATGGTGTTATGTGTCGAATAAAGTTCAGAACTAAACCCAACGCCGACGCCTTCGGCCTGAATTACGCATTCTTCGGTGCGGCTTTACGGGCTTTCGTTGTTATGACTCGCTCCTCGTTTATAATTTGAAGTGTTCTCGTTACTAGGAAAGGAACAAAATGTGTACAGACTGCAATCCGTTTTTATTGACAACTATCGTTACCTAAGTGCGGGAAAAGGCACTCAAGATATCACGAAGAAGTAATATAATTTGTAATATAATTTACGGATAAAGCGTTGATTATTTGCTAAAACCGTAAAATGTATCAAACTTCCCAACATTCCGCGTATCAAGTTCGCGGTTTGCCCACTTAAGGCATGTTTACACTGGCTAAATTCTACGCGTAGTGATTTTATGGCGTTTGTGGCGTGATCACCGCTATTCTTCGTGTGGAGTAACCGATTATTTCGACGGCGCTATACTTACGAATACAGGAATACATTAACACGCGCTCACACTCACACGCGTGCACAAACGCACATACGCGCACGCACCGTTATACACACGAGAAACGAGGACAGAAAAGGTAGAGAGACGCAGAGGAGATCGAAACAGGGAAAGAGACATACACAGCTGGAGAATCAAAATTAAAGTCTACATTCTGCGTAGCGGGCCGTTTGAATTTGTGAGACTGCGAAAAAAGAAAAAAAGTTTGATGTCGCAGGTGTTTAATCTTCTTAAACATTCATATCGCTCTAATAAGTAATTGCGTCGACACGATTTAAGTAGCCTTTTTTCGCAACTCTGTCGATTATTATTTGCCTATTGTTGCCGATTATTGCGGTGTATTACCTATTATCGCTTATTATTTCCGAGTGTCGCTGTCATAGCCTGTCTCTACAGCAACCCGAGATAGCCTGTCCCGAATCAACTTGAATTAAAACTTCCTCGTCTTTCCGTCAAGTTCAAACTCGCCGAGTGCAACAGATACCACCAGCCAATCACGTATTGATCCGATTTATATATGCTGCGTGAATTATATTTATTCCAGTCAGTCTTTTGTCTGCTGCAATGCCAACAGCTTACGTGGCGGACAATATGGCTGGAATACGTCGCGCGAAATATATTTTTATTCTAGGTAAGACATAGTGTTATTGCCTAGTTCCCTTTAAACTATACTAACATTCTGGATGGACCAAGGCAGCGAGGCAGTTGACAATGTAAATTACCATGTCCTTAATGAGTCCGTCTTGTCTTGTTATTGAATTGAATTGAATTAATTGAAATACACATCAATAAATACCATTATAAGCCTGTTTTCCTTAGAACACATAGGCATACCTTAAGTGGTAATTAAACTAAGACAAAATTTTACATGAATTATAAGGAAACACACAAAGTCAAATATATTGATTTGTCACATAAATAAAACACACATAAAGCGTTACTCGTTTACTTGTGATAAGATGGTTTTTCGCAGAAAAAACATTTATATAGATACCTAGCCAGTCTTCGTGGTTCTAACCGGATAAGTGTGTCCAATTTACGTCTGCTCGGCCAAGAGTGAAAATATTTAGGGAGATCTTGAATTTTGAAATCTCGCAATTTTTCACAATACAAGGTAAAATTATTATTATTATTAACTGGACTTTTCAATGGACGCAGGAGACTTTCACGTGCTGTCTATAAGCGTGTAAATGTCAATCGCGTTTATGAACAGGTAGTGTCTTGCAGTATTTGGAATACGTACAGTCTGTGGATGTTACGACGAGGCGTATTAGTTCGGATCTATGACTTTTCGCTGTTTCTTTGTACGGTGGAATCGATCAAGTCACGTGCTGTGCGAGCCTGTGGTGATCTTATAGGATGGACTTGATAGGAGGAGAGAGAGATGGGGTTGATAGGAGGAGAGAGATATGGGGTTGATATGAGGAGACAGAGATGGAGTTGATAGGAGGAGAGATGGGGTTGATAGGTGGAGAGAGAGATGAGGTTGATAGGAGGAGACAGAGATGGAGTTGATAGGAGAAGAGAGAGATGGGGTTGATAGGAGGAGAGAGAGAGATGGGGTTGATAGGAAGAGACATAGATGGAGTTGATAGGAGGAGAGAGAGAGATAGAGTTGATAGGAGGAGACATAGATGGAGTTGATAGAAGACATAGATGGCTTTGATCGGAGGAGACATAGATGGAGTTAATAGTGAACATTGTAGAGTTTGATGAATGAGCCAGACGCGAAGCAAGGCGTTTGTTATCTGTTGGCAACAGGCCGATCAAACCAAATAAGGATGCGAGGCGCCATCGTAGGATGGAGTTGATCAAGCCAAACAGGATCCGCGGTGGCGGTGGCGTTGTGGGATAAAGTTAATATAACCAATTATGGAACTAGGCGGCAGTTACGTTGTAAGATAGAGTTGAAAAGTGACAGTATAGCCTACTACGAATCTATAAAAATAAGTAAATCAGCGATAAGCATCCCTGTTGGTAAATAAATAACCGTCAATTTATTCTTGCGACGCTATGTATTCTCTTATCTTTTGTTTTGTCACGCAGGTATAATCTGGGTACAATTTAACATCGCTACCTCGTCGACGAACAGCACAGGTACGACCACATTTCTCCATAATAACTTCCGATTTGGACAGAATTAACTATATTATATGATAATCATGGTCGCTAGACGCGCCAGATAGGCCTACGTTTTGTTGAAAGGAGAAAAAGCGCAACCTTCGGAGTAGCCGTCGGCAGCCTCACTAAATATAATTATGTACAAGTTTATTAAAACGGCAAACAAATAATCTACATCTCTATCTATATATCCATCCATCCACCCATCTATCCATCCATCCACCTACCTACCTACTCACTTACCTACTTACCTACCTACCTACATACTTATCTACTTACCTACCTACATACATACTTACCTACCTACCTACCTACCTACCTACTTACCTACTTACCTACCTACCTTCCTACCTACCTACATACTTACCTACTTACTTACCTACGTACCTACCTACTTACTTACCTACCTACCTACATACTTACCTACCTACCTACCTACCTACATACTTACCTACCTACCTACCTACCTACCTACCTACCTACCTACATACTTACCTACCTACCTACCTACATACTTACCTACCTACCTACCTACCTATCTATCTATCTATCTATCTATCTATCTAAAGATGCAATATGAGCTGCGTAATTACTTGATAAAATCCAACATACGAAACGTATGCTGGCTGAGGGACTTTTAGTTAACGCAGCGGGAGAAACAAACAGTCGTATAGTGAAGGTAAATATTTCCTATAATTATACGATTTTTCTTTTCCAACACTCGAAAAGATTATCGGATCCTACATGTCACGCGACAGTCACGTGATGCTACAGTGCAGCAATCCATCGGCTCGTGTAAATGGCTGTCTTATTTTTTTACGACGTCAAAATATTACGTAAACGCGCTATTCAATATTTACTATGTGAAGCGATTTATATGATGTTAAGGCTCGTGAATCACTGTCTATGACGTGATACACAAATAATTATTAAACAACGCAATTTTATAACAAACAAACGCATTAAACAACGTAACATTTATAAATTTGTAATATCTTTTCATAAATGGTATTTTGTATATTGAACGACGTAACTTTATACAGCGAAATTATTGAACACTGTCACCCAATAAACACGTGAAATTCAACAATGCAACTTAAAAAATTAAAATATAACACAATTCAGACAACATCATTATTGAGTAATGTAATTTGACAAAACTAAATTACTGAACAATGTAATTTTAGAAACACTAAAACAATGAACCGTATAACTTTATATAGTTGAAATTATGAAAGAAATGTGACGATACCCAAACAGAGTGTTAATGGGGGTGGCCAATGTGGTTCTTCAAATGCTGGAGAGAAATGCACAGGAAAAACCAATACCCCGTAGCAGCTATTGAAGTTTTTCTCGATAATTTTCTAACACAAAGGTTTATTGAAATGTTTTGTTATTACTGCATATTAATGTAATTATTGTTCAAGGATTTCATATAATTACACTCGAATATGATTAAAATTTACGATAATACAGAGGAACACTTAATACTGCTTTTACATAATTAATCGGCGCTTACAACCCAATAAAACAACGCTGCAATATCCCTCCTATGCACCGAATCTATCATAATGAATAAATATGTAAAAGTACCAGGGATTGAATTGTTGTCCATATATACATAGTTTATATATCATTCTTGCCATTTCGGAATTTTTGATTTTCATTTACGGATGGAAATCGCACTTGTGACCCTTCGCGTCGGCTGCCCGTGAACCAAACGAAACAAGTGATCTCGGTTCAACTTTTAGATTAAATTAAGAGGTAGGGGCGATAAAAAGCTACACTAGCAAATCAGATAAAGCGTTGAGTGTTAACGACAAAGAAGAAATAAATAGCGAATTCATAAAGGACAAAACAGAGCAGTTTCCAAGGCGTGATAAAAATGTCTACTTTCGATGCACAGTAATGATAGGTCGATATTATCTACAGAAAAATACATTCCCTGGCAAAAATGAGCTTTTGCAATTATATGTTAGATATTTCGGTATTCCTTCGCGTTAACATATTTCACACATCGAACTAACTCATCAACACCTGCTGCAGAGACAACCCCTAAACTATGATTCCTTCTCCACCATGCTTTACTGTTGTTGGAAAGCACTCTTGCTTGAATCTTTTAATATACCTCTGAAGACACTTTTCTGGAGCATAAGTACATAATTCCAAACGTGACTCATCACTCCACAAAATTCGCTCAAACCAACAACAACGACGATGACCATGATGCGACAAAAATATCTGTCTGTATATTACATTTTTCTTGGACAACAATGGTTTTCACACACCTCAGAATTCCTAAACTCTTTAAACACTGCTGTCGAAGTCGTTTTACGATGCTTGAGAACGCTCAATTTCTCCTGTCATCAGCATCCAATGTAACATTTGACCTTTCCGAGCCACTTTTTTCGAGCTATCGATCATGAAGCTCAGAATGTACGACCGATTATCTGAATTGCCGACGCAGGAACGTTGATATTCTCAGACTTCGGAAGCTTTTGAATAGCAGGATAAGACTTCCTGCTTGACGAAGACGTATAATGGGGCTCTTTACTTCAACAGAAACATGAATTTCGGCACTCTTAGAACACATACTACCAAACAAGTAACAATACTATGCTTAAAAATAAAAAGCAATGCAAAATGGCAGAATTTTAATCATGTAAGCCATCTTGACGTCACATGGGGTTGTCCCCATAATTAGTCAGCTTGCCTATGACTGGTCAGCTTGCCTAACATATGACTCAATATAAAATTGCAATAACAAGACCTGTTTCATGTACGATCAGTTCATTTTAACAAGTTGAGTATATTGCATGAATGTAAAATCGTGCAATATTAGTATTGGTACATATTGATCTGTGACAAGTCTATCCATACAGGAAATATATGCTAGCATAAGAAACACTCTTCATAATGATATTATGTTCAGAAGATGTGTGCGAGATAATCCTTTTTCAACATAATTTTCGCATTATGGTATAAAAAGGTAAAAGCTCATATTTTAGCTCGAAAGTCTACATATAGCATACATAATATTGCAAGCCGATGTGTGCATTAGAATAACAAAATGAAAATGAAAGTGACGTCATTTATGATGGATTGCACACATAATTGGTTGTACTGTAACAATGTAACGATAAAATATTTGGACTATCGTAAATAGCGTTATTGATGATAGTATGCTATGTATACATATGGATACGCGTATATTATTATCATCATCATCACCATCACGACCACCACCGCCATCATCATCATCATTATTGTCATTGTCACCGTCATCATCGTCATCATCGCCATCATCGCCATCATCGTCATTACCGTCAGTACCGTCGTCGTCGTTATTGTTATTGTCACTGTCATTTTTATTGTCATCGTTATTGTTATCGCTATTGTCATTATTATTGTTATTGTTGTTATTGTTGTTATCATTATTATTAATGTTGTTGTTCAACAAATTATTCATATTTTGCCAGATGTATCAACCGCTAGTGAAGACACAACAGATGAATGGCTTATCACCGACTCGCCAGCAGTACCTACAGGGTCAACTGAAATCAGCTCCGCACCAGATACAGAGGCTCCAGTGGAAATGAGCACAGAAGAATTTCTAGAGCCGAATACTACTGTAGGGTTGCCACCAATACCACCAGACCCCCCAGGGAACATGAGCACTGTGCCATATGCCGAGCCTAACACTACTGTGGGGTTGCCACCAATACCACCAGACCCTCCAGGGGACATGAGCACTGTGCCATATGCCGAGCCTAACACTACTGTGGGGTTGCCACCAATACCACCAGTCCCTCCAGGGGAAATGAGCACTGCGCCATATGCAGAGCCTAACACTACTGTGGACATGCCACTCACATCTCCAGCACCCCCGGGAGAAATGAGCACTTCGCCATATGCAGAGCCTAACACGACTGTAGACATGCCACAGACACCACCAGCACCTCCTGGGGAAATGAGCACTGCTCCGTACACAGAACCTTCCGCGCCTCCGAGCACAGCGCCACCAGAAATGAGCACTGCGCCATATACAGGACCTTCCGCTCCGCCGAGCACAGCACCACCAGAAATGAGCACTGCGCCATATACAGAACCTTCCGCTCCGCCGAGCACAGCACCACCAGAAATGAGCACTGCGCCACATACAGAACCTTCCGCGCCTCCGAGCACAGCGCCACCAGAAATGAGCACTGCGCCATATACAGGAACTTCCGCACCTCCGAGCACAGCACCAACACAACCAGCGAAAATAAGCACTGCCCCACCCACTGTACCAATTACAACGGCAGAAGCCATGACAACTCATCCTATTACACAAGCTCGAACCACCGGAATCCCTACTACTCACGAGCCAACGACACCAGGTTCTCTATCTAAAATATTATGCGTTAGAAATTGCAACTAACAATTTATTTATGTTACTATTATTTATTCAACACAATATAAATAGATACACAATTAAAAAGATACAGCAATCTGAGTCATTCATGTTATATATACATAATTATATATATAT
>WURV02181875.1:0-13192 GCA_011762755.2 Epimenia babai
GGGCGCGCGAGCTCGTAGACCTCGCGCAGCTCGGGCCGCCCGGGGTGCCCGGAGACGTGCACGAAGGCGTCGAGCTCGCTGATCACCCGGCAGCCCTTGCCGCGCAGGCGCGCGTGGAGGCGCTCGACGACGTCCTCGTTTCCCGGAATGATCTTCGAAGAGAACAGCACGAGGTCGCCGGGATCGAGGTAGATCTCGCGGTGGTCATCGCGGGCCGCTCGCTCGATGGCCGAGCCCGGCTCGCCCTGGGTCCCCGTGCAGATCAACAGGGTCTTGGCCGGCGGCAAATAGCCGAAGTCACGGGCCGAGACCTCGCTGGGGACCTCGCCGAGGTGGCCACACTCGCGCGCCGAAGCGATCATCCGGTGGAGCGAGCGGCCGACGAACACGGGGTGGCGATCGAGCTGCGCGGCGATCTCCAAGAAGGTGTGCAGCCGGGCGATGTTGCTGGAGAACGCCGCGACCGCGACCCGGCGATCGCCGAGCTCGTCCAGCCGCGAGAGCAGCTGATCACGCAGCGCGCCCTCGGACCGGCTGGCGCGAGCCTTGGTCGCGTTGGTCGAGTCGGACACGGCCGCGATCAGCCCGCGCTCGCCGGCCCTGCGCAGCGCCTCGAGGTCGGTCCGCGGCCCGACCAGGGGCTGCGCGTCGAGCTTGAAGTCGCCAGTATGCAGCACGGTGCCCAACTTCGTGGTCACCAGCAGCGCCTGGGACTCGACGGTCGAGTGGGTCACGTCCAGAAATTCGACGCGAAAGGGCCCGAGCTCGAGGGCCGCGTCGCGGTCGACGACGATCAGCGGGACCTCGTCGGCGAGCTCCGCCTGGATCAGCTTGCGGCGCAAGACCGCGGCCGCGAAGGCCGTCGCGTAGACGGGGCAGCGAAAGCGCTCCCACAGGTAGGGCACGGCCCCGAGGTGGTCCTCGTGGGCGTGGGTGATGACGATGCCCTCGAGGCGATCGCGCCGACGCTCGATGAAGCGAGGGTCGGCCATGATCACCGCGGTCGCGTCGCCCTCGCGCATGAAGCCGATCCCGCAGTCGACCATCAGCCAGCGGCCGTCGTGGCCGTAGAGGTTGAGGTTCATACCGATCTCCCCGGAGCCACCGAGGGGGACGAACACGAGCTCGTTGGCGCCAGCGTCCATCCTGGGCTCAGCTCGACGTGGCTGCGAGGCAGGGGCCGTCGCTGGCCCAGCAAGACGAACAAACGAGAGGGCCGCGCGCCAGCATGCCGGGAGTGTAGTGCAACTGAGACCTCCGCGCGCGGCGTGGGCCCGAACGGTCGCGCGGCGACGGTCAGCGCCGCCGCAGCAGCTGCGGGATGAACAGCGCCGGGTACACCAACAAGATCAAATTTGGGATCCACCAGCCGATGTCGAAGTCAGCGCGCAGGGCCCAAAAGGCGACGGCCTGCAGCCCCGAGCACGAGGTCGAGACCAGCGAGATCATCGCGTAGCCCGTCCACGGCTGGCCGCGGCGCGCCCGCGCGACGCAGGCCAGACCCGTCGCCGAGATCAGGAGATCGAGGGGCAGGAAGGACCAGTTCCACGCGTGGAGGATCGGGTCATCGTAGTCCTTGAACAGGTACTCGTCGGGGATCAGCTCGGCGAGGGTGATCCCCCAGTAGACCAAAAACCCGATGTCGACCACCAAGAACGCCCAGATCAGCGCGCGCGGCATCGCGGGCTTGGCGACCTTCGGGTCGATCCAGACCCACGGGCGCCGCCCTCGGCGAGCGCGTTCCTCGTCGCCGCTCACGCGTCCTCCAGCTCCTCTCCCAGCATGATCCGGTGGCCGTCGACGGTCCGCAGTCCAAACTCGCGCATGCCCCAGGGCTCGTCGCGCAGGGGCTTGATGAGCTCGGCCCCCGCGCGCTCGGCCCGCTCGGCGAAGGCCTCGATCTCGTCGACGACGAGGTAGGCAAAGTAGCCGTGGTCTCCGAGCTCGCTCGCCGCGATCGCGTCGGGGCAGCGCCCGAGCATGAAGGACACGCCGCCGGCGCGGACAGTCAGCCAGTTGCCGGCGTCGATCTCCTCGCTCGTCGCGCCGAGCACCGCCTCGTACCAGGCCCGGCTGCGCTCGAGATCGTGGACGGCGAGGACGTAGTGGTTGCGGACGAGGTCGAAGCGCGGGCCCGTGTCGGCGCCGAAGCACAGCAGGTTGCCGTCGGGATCTTCGAGCTCGAGCTCGAGCATGTCGTAGCCGGTCTCGTGCAGGGGCCGACGCAGCTCGACGCCGCGGCCGACGAGCTCGTCGCGGATACGCGCGAGGCAGACGACGTGGAAGTAGGCCGTCCAGACCTCGCGGGCGGGCGGGCGCGGCGTGGGGCAATTGCCGTCGAGGAACACCGTCGCGTCGTCTCGACGCAAGATCCCAAAGGTCGCCGGGTCGCCGCCCTCTTCGATCACACGAAAGCCGAGCATGTCGCGGTAGAAGCTGCGCGCGCGCGCGTAGTCGCGGACGGCGAGGACCGGGGTCGCGCGGCGCAGTCGAGGTCGAGGTCGAAGTCGGGGTCGGGGCTCGGACACGGGCCCAGTCTAACCTCACGGAGGGGCCAACCGCTCGCTCGCGGCTGGCTCGGGTCGTCTGGAACAAGACCGCGGGCCTCGGGCGTAGGACGGGCACGCCGCCATGAACCACGCACACCTGACCCCTGTCGCCCTCCTCGCCCTGAGCACGCTGAGCACGCCCCTCGTGGCCTGCGCCCAGTCCACGAGCGCGACCGAACAGGTCTCGCGGACGGAGCTGATCTCCGCGAGCGCGCTCGTCGAGCCCACGCCCGCGGCGGTCCAGACCAGCGAGCCGCTCGAACCCGAGCCCGAGCCCGAGCCCGAGCCCGAGCCCGAGCCCAACCCGTGGACTCTCGTCCAGGCGACCGAAGGGCTGACGGACTTCGTCGACCTCGAGCGCGGCGTCCTGGTGCGCGTGGGCGAAGAGGTCCTGACCCTCGCCGAGGACGGTCGCACGCTCGTCCCCGCCCCGGCCAAGGCCCTGAGCAAGGGTCAGGTCCGCGGATCCTGGCCCGGCGACGCGTGGACCGTGCGCGCCGAGCCCCAAGAGCGCGCCGGGGTGAGCCTGCGGATGTCCAAGTGGAAGGGCAACAGGCGCTGGGTCCCCCAGCCGATGGCCGACCCGCCCGGCGAGGTCTACGCCGACGGCGGCAACTGGTACACGGTCGACAGCGAATGGTGGGGCGGACCCGCGGGCCGCGGCGGCTACCTGCTCACGATCTTCGACTACGGCGAGGAGACCCTCGAGTTTCGCCGCCTCGCGGGTAAAAATTTCGCGCCCGTCGCCCTCGAGTGGAGCGACGACTCCGAGACCTGGCCCGACTCCATCTACGAGCACCCCTCGGGCCGCCTGTTCGTGTTTCACAGCGACCACCACGAGAAGGCTGGAGTCGTCGAGCGCGCCCGCTGCCGCACGCGCTGCGAGCTCGAGCACCACATGCTGCCGATGAGCTTCGCCGGGCACGAGCTGCGCGAGTTCGTCGCCCGTGACGATGATCAGCTCAGCGCCAGCGTGGCGACCAACTGGAACGCCAAGGCCGCGACCAAGCTCGTACACCGCGACCGCGGCGGCTGGGTGTTCGAGGACGCACCGCAGCGCTCCGGTCGACCGGGCGCGAAGATCCGCAGCCTGATCGCCAGCGCCGAGGAGATCTTCGTGGTCGTGGCGGCGACGGAGGACGGCGACCGCGAGCAGCTGTGGCGTCGGGGAGCCGACGGCGCCTGGGCTGAGATGGAGCTGCCCGGCGATCTCCCCCCGACGGAAGCCGTCGAGCTCGACCTCGCCTCGCCCGAGCTCGGCCGCGTGTGGCTGGCGGTCGACGCGAGCGAGCGGCACGCGGTCTACGAGCTCGACCTCCCACAGGCGGCGAACACCGACGCCTGAGCCCGCACCAGGCCTGTCATGAGCCGCCTCGCCCGCACCAAGCCCGCCATGAACCGCCTCGCCTGCGTCGTCTTCGCCCTCGCCGCCCTCGCTGGCCTCGACTGCGGTCTCGAGCTCGACCCCGCCCCGCTCGCGGCTGCGGACGAAGAGCTCGAGCTCGGTCTCGACGATGACGACGACACCGACGCACCGAGCGAGGCCGACGTCGCCCCGCCCGACCTCGGCGGCGAGGAGGAGCTCCCCGCCCGCGCGCTCAATGAGCGAGGCTCGCGCGCCGCTGCGCCGCTGAAGCTCGGCGAACACTACGAGCTCGCCGCTCGCGCGCTCACCGAGCTCGACCTGAGCGACAACCAGGCCTGCGTCGACTGCCACGAGGACGCCGCCGCGACCTGGCGGGGCTCGCTGCACCAGCGCGCGTGGGTCGAGCCCGCGTTCCAGCGCTCCTACGCCCGCGAGCCCCTGGCCTTTTGTCGCGGCTGCCACGCCCCGCGGGCCGAGCCCGAGCTCGAGCCCGAGCCCGAGCTCGCCGCGCTGGGCGTCGACTGCATCAGCTGCCACGTCCGCGACGGCGCGCTCCACTCGGGCCCGAGCTCGAGCCCGAGCCCGAGCCCGGCTCCCCACGCGATCGTCCGGACGGAGAGCTTTGGCGAGGACAGCTGCGCCACCTGCCATCAGTTCGCCTTCCCCCGCAAGGCCCACCGCCGACCCGGCGCGCTCATGCAAAAGACCCTGCTCGAGCACGAGCGCAGCGAGTGGTCCGAGCTGACCTGCGCCGACTGCCACATGCCCGCGCGCGAGGACGGCCCGGGGCGCGACCACGGCCTGGCGATCTCCCGCGACCCCGAGCTCCTGCGGGCCAGCCTGTTCGCCGCCGTCGAGCGCGTCGGTGATGACCGCCTGAGCTTCGCGCTCGAGCCCGTCGGGGTCGGCCACAGCTTCCCGACCGGCGACCTCTTTCGCCGGCTCGAGCTGCGCGCGGAGCTCCTCGACGAGGGCGGCGAGGTCATCGACGCGCGCGTGCGCTACCTCGGCCGTCACTTCGTCGGCGTCGCCGACAGCCACCGACGCTTCCCCGACGAGGTCGACGATCGCCTGACGGGCCCCACGACGGTCGAGCTCGCGCTGCCGCCGGCCTCGGCCGGTCGACGCGTGCGCTGGTCCGTCACCTACCAGCGCGTCGACTCCCGCGACCACGTCGATCCCGAGCGATCGCTGCTCGCCGGTCAGGTCCGCCTGGCCGAGGGCGTGGTCTGAGGCCGTGGTCTGAGGCCGTGAGACAGCGCGAATTTCGGCCCGCGAACTTCGGGGGTTGACGCCTCGATCGACGTGCGCAGGTTCATCGCCGTCGACGAGGCCACGACCCAGGCGGGCCGCCACAGACGCCGACGCCAGCCACACACGAGATCCCAGATCTCGGCGCTTCGCACCTCCCCACCTCTCCAGATGGGTAGCGCGAAGGCCGACGAGGACCCGACACGACCCAACAGGAACCAACGATGCTGATTCACCGCTTCAACCCCAGTGATCACTTTCGAACCATGGACATGCTCTTCGACGCGATGATGCCCCCCCGGCGACGCGCGACGCACTTCGTCCGCAAGCCCGCGCGCTCGACCCTGAGCGAGGCCGAAGACAGCTTCGAGCTCCGCGCCGAGCTCCCGGGCCTGACCGCCGAGGGCCTCGAGCTGTCCGTCGGCGAGGACTGGCTCGAGATCACGGCCAAGCGCGAGCTCGAGGCCCCCGAGGGCTACACGGCGCTGCGCCGCGAGCGAGGCAGCTACGCCCTCGAGCGCCGGATCAACCTGCCCAAGCGCGTCGACGCGAGCGCGGTCCAGGCCAGGCTCACCGACGGCGTGCTGACCGTGACCCTGCCCAAGCTCGGCAGCGCCCAACCCCGGCAGATCGCCGTCGAGGCGGCCTGACCCACACCGCACAGCCAAGGAATTCCATCGCCATGACTACCCCCGCAAGCAAGACCCTGGTTCATCCCCTCGTCGACGTGTTCGAGAACGACGACGAGTTCCTCCTCGTCGCCGATCTCCCCGGCGTGTCCAAGGAGGCCCTCGACGTGACCGTCAACGGCGACACGCTCGAGCTCGGCGCCGAGACCGACGCGCTCGAGTACCGACGCAGCTTCACCCTCGGCGACGACGTGAACCTCGACGCGGTCGAGGCCAAGCTCGAGCTTGGGGAGCTGCGGATCCACCTGCCCAAGCGCGCCGAGTCCAAGGTCCGCAAGATCACCGTCGTCGGCTGAGGTCCATCCATTCAACCCATCACCTCCCTGCCCCCTGCTCGCCGAGCAGGGGGCAGCTCGCGTTCACCCCTGCCTCACGCGATGAGCTCGCCGGCGAGAGAACATCGGGTGGATCCTATGAGCCAGGTCGCGCAGACTCGCGGGCAGGTCATGAACCTGATCGTCCTCGAGCCCAAAGATTTTTTGAGTGGAGCGCGAGATGGCCACGACCGCGTGCGCCTCGTCGACCGCCGGCTGGTGCACGCGCGCAAGCACCTTCGCGCGCAGGTCGGCGATCGCCTCCGCGTCGGGCTGCTCGACGGGAAGCTCGGTCATGCACAGGTGCTGCGGATCGACCGGGACGCGCTCGAGCTGCGCGTGAGCCTGAGCGAGGAGCCTCCCGGCGGCTCGGCGATCACGCTGGCGCTGGCGCTCCCGCGGCCCCACACCCTGGCCAAGGTCCTGCAGCAGGGCACGGCCCTCGGGGTCAAGCGCTTCTTGCTGTTTCACAGCCGGCGCGTGGAGAAGAGCTACTGGAGCGCGTCCGCGATCGAGCCGACGCAGATCCGACACCAGCTGATCCTCGGGCTCGAGCAGAGCGTGGACACGACGCTACCCGAGGTCGAGCTGCACCCTCGCTTCCGGCCCTTCGCGGAAGATCGCCTGGCGTCGCTGCGCGCGCAGGGGCCCGTGCTCGTGGCCGATCCCGAGGCCCGTGAGGTCTGTCCGCGCGCCCTCGCGGGGCCCGCGTGCCTCGTCCTCGGGCCTGAGGGCGGGTTCGTCGACTTCGAGCGCGAGCTGCTGGCCACGCTCGGGGATCGGCTCGTCGGCCTCGGACCGAGGATCTTGCGGGTGGAGACCGCCGCGGTCGCGCTGCTCGCCCGACTCGCGCCGGACAGCGAGCCCGAGTAGGGTTGGGCGATGCGGGAGATCAGCCTGGTGCTCGCGCTTGCGATCGGAGCCTCGACGCCGGGGGGCGCCCTCGCGGCGCCCCCGGCCGAAGACGCCCCGGTCGACCCGAAGGCCAGCGCTGCGGGAGCGCAACCCGAGGTCACCGAAGTCGACGCGACCGACGCCAAGGCCGACGAGTCCGGTCCGCCCGAGTCCGCGACGGAGCGCGACGGACCCCCCACGCGCGACGGGGTGAGCCTCGAGACTGACGAGCGAAGCGGCGCTCCCGGCGACACCAACCCAGGTCAGTCCACAGCCGGAGCCGGCGAGCCCGACTCCGAGCTCGGTGAGCGCGACACCGCTCTCGACGAGCGCGACGCCGAAGACAGCGCCACCGCCACCGCCACCATCAAAAAATCCGCGACGCCTCCCCCGGCGACGAAGGTCCCCCCACCTCCCACGATCGTCGAGGTCGATCCCCGCAACTACAACATGGTGCTCGCGGGTGACATCATCATCGGCCTCGGCGGGGCGGGCCTCATCGCGATGGGCGTCGGACTCGGGATTCGCTCGGACGCGGTCGCCCAGCGTCAGGGCCTCAACCTCTCCAACGACCCGGACCCCGCACGCGTCGAGCGTCAGGACCAGCGCATCCGCACGGGCACGCTGGTCGCTGCGGTCGGTGGGGCGGCCGCGGGGGTGTTCATGGTCACGGGGATCACCCTGGTCGCGCTCGGCTACGCGCGGGAGCGCAAGCGTCGTGAGAACCTGCCGGTCGTCTCGGTCTCGCCCACGGGGGCCTCGCTGGGCTGGTCGCTGGCATTTTAGCCTCGCGGGCCAACATGGTCACCGCACACGATGAACGGCGACCACCAGCGCTCGACGAAGGGCACCCCGCGCCCGCAGGCCTCGAGCTCGTCATCTCGAGCAGAACCTGCGACACCTCGCACCAACCCGCTCATGGTGACTGGTGCGCGGCTCGCCGACGACGGACGATGGGATTCTTGGGGGCTGACCGCATGAATCAGCGTACGTAGACGCGGATGTTGTTGGCCCCGGTCCCGGGGTCGCCGGTGTTGAGGCTCATGGCAAAGCCAAACCCGAGGCCCGCGCGCTCCTCACCGCCCGAGTTGGGCTTGCTCGTATTCGGCGTCGTGGGCCCGAGCGATGACTTGCTCCCGGGATCGTCGAGACCACAGCCTGCGCCGTTGTCGATGCTCCAAGCCGGACCGCGGGTCCCCTGGCCCCAGCTCGTGCCCGCGGGATCGTTACAGTCAGCCACGCTGCCATCGTGATCTCCAACGTTGAAGTAAAGACGCGTGTTGCACAGCTTGCTGCCACCAGAAAGTGAGAGCGTCCCCGAGCTCATCAAGTAGCCTTCGTTGACGTTGGTCGAATTTTGGTAGCAGACCAGTTTCTGGGAGCCCGCGCCGATGCTGTCGATGAAGGTCCCCAGGCTACCGCCCACGCCCACGCCCTCGTAGCTGGCCCAGTCCCCCGATGAGTGGACGAAGAGGATATCCTCGAACTCCAGCTCATTGTAGGCCCGGGATTTGAAATCCTGGTCGAGCGCATCGAGGCCGCCGACGGTCGTCGTGTCGACGCCAAAGAGTGCGCGATCATCCCAGGTCCAGGTGTCATCGCCGTCATCGCTGACGACCTGCACCAGGGTCCATCCGCCACCGTCCATGCTCATGTCGCAGTAGACCTCGAAGGGCTCGTCGCCGCCTGCGCCGTCAGGATCGATGAAGTATGCCCCGTCGGGCACGCACTGATCGAAGTCATCACAGCTCGTCGCGTAGGAACATGTACTCGCGGAGTGTGGGCTCATGGCCCCGCTGGCGTCGCCCCGCGCGGGTTGGGGGGCTTCGTCGGCGAGGGCAACAACCGTCTGCTCGTCCGGATCCGTGAAGTCATCGTCCATGAACTCATCCGTGTCGCACGCTCCCACCGTGAACGCGGTGGAGAACAAGATGGCGAAGGTTGCTCGGCTAGCTTGGATGTGGAGTTTCATATCCACGTAGTGAAGGCGGAACCTCGAACGATTGAGGTGCCGCTCGAAGATCGACCCCTTGCGACAGCCGGAGCTCGGAGTGTCACGACATGGCACTCGGTGCCGGATCCGACGGCGTCCACGTCTCGAGGATGACGGAGCGCTTCGTCCTCGCGCGTTGCCCAAGCCGACCGGCCGACCCCCAAGCAAGTCGCCGAGGTCGTGCGCTGGACTCACGAAGCCATCGACATCCGTGGGCGTACGTAGGTCTGCTCAGCCCACCGCCATGGAGGTCCCCGCCAAGGACCAGTCCGCCCCGAGCAGCTCGCCGAAATTGTTCAACCGTCGAACCTGCGCCGCGAGCCTGCGCCGCGCCGCGCCGAGCCGGCCCGCGAGGGTGCCAACGGGGACCCCCACGATCCCCGCGATCTCACGATTGGTGAGCCCATCCCAGTATTTATATTGCAACATCAGCTGATCCTGAATTGGGACGCACCGCAACGCGCGCATCAAGATCAGCCGCTCCTCACGGCTGCTGAACAGGGTCGTGAACCCGGGCGCGTCGACATCGAGCAAGGTCGCGTCATCGAGCTCGACGCCGCCAATGGGCCCGCGCCGCCGCTTGGCCTTGAAGTACTCGCGCAGTAAATTATTGGCGATCCCCAACAAGTACGACTTGACCTTGGTCGAGTCCTCGATCAGGTCACGCCGCTCGACGAAGATCAGGAAGGTCTGCTGAACCATGTCGGCGACCCAGTCATTGCTGGGGCCGTTGATGCAGAAGATGCGTCGAATGCAAGGGTAGTGACGATTGACCAGGACCTGCCCCGCATCAGCCGCGCCTGCGCGCCACTGATGAAGCAGTGCAGAGTCCGTTTCGTCGGCGAGAGGCATGGTCGGCTCCGGGCGTCGCCGTCCGTGGCGAGCCGCGACCAGGGGCTCAGTTGAGGGTGTACTTGGGCCCGTCGGGCCGGGGCCAGATGAGGATCCCCCCGCCCCTGGCGAGGACCTGAACCTGAAATCCGCGCTGCTCCTGCGAGCCCCAGATCACCGTGAACTCGAGGCCACAGTCTGCGTCGGAGCGCGTGTATGACATGCGGTAGCGCCACGGACCTTCGGCGGGCCCGCCGAGCTCGACCAGCACTGGCGGGGCGCTCAGGCTCGCGGCCACCTGGGGAATGATCTGCGGCGGCGTGTCGGCCATGAAGGTCACCACGAGGGTGTCCGGCTCGTCGCTGTGCGCGTCGATGGAGAAGATGGGTGGGGTCAGTCGAAAGTGTCCGTCGTCGGGCATGGGGGTCGCTTTCTGCGAGGTGGGGTGGAGACTCACCTGTCACCGTGATGGGTGTCGGCCCGCGTCGTCCTGTTCATTTCTTTTTGCGCCGTCGTGGAGACGCCGGACGCGGGACGCCTCACTGGTCGCCCGGGACGCCTCGCCACAGGCTCGAAGCGAGCGAACGCGATCGTCCCAGATCTCGTCGAGCAGCTCGGGGGCGACGGGCACGACCTCGGACTCGACCCGCGCCAACGAGCGATCAAAATGCTCGTTCGCCGGGCCGCACTCACCGACCAAGAACAGCGCCGAGGCCAGCTCGAGCTCGGCCAGGGCCCGGTCGATCGTGTCCCCGGGAGGCGCCGCACTCAGGGACCGGCGGTACGCGTCGATCGCCGCCGAGAGGTCGCCCTCGAGGCGCGCGATCTGCCCACGTACACGCCAGATCTCGGCGGCGCGATCCTGATCGAGGGCCTGATCCATGTTGCCGATGGCCTGCTCGATCTCGCGTCGCGCAGCGCGGGTGTCCCCGGCCGCGAGCTCGATCTGCGCGAGCTGAGCGTGCGAGCGCGCGAGCAGTGGATGCGGCGTCGTCAGGCTCTGCTCGCGCAGGCTCAGCCCCGCGCTGACGCGCTCGCGGGCGAGGTCGAGCTCGCCCGCTCGCAGCGCGTGGACACCGAAGGCCGACCACAGCCCGGCGAGCTCGGGGTGCCCCTGGCCCCAGACCGCGGTCGCGACCTCGAGGGCCTCCTCATAGGCCGCGTCCGCGTCGTCGCGGCGGTCCGGGCCGAGGCCCGCGATGACGTTGGCGAGCGCGTGGTGGGCCTGCGCCGCGAGCAGCGAGCGCTCGGCGTCGAGGGACGCGAGCTCGACGATCAGCGCGCGAAGCTCGAGCTCGGCCGCGGGTCGATCGTCCTGCTCGAGGGTCGCGCTGAGTGATACGCGCGCCTGAACGAGGCGAGCATCACGGTCCTCGCCCAGGCGCTCCGCGTGGGCTCGAGCGCGCGCGATCCACTCGCGGCGAAGCTGGGGCTCGGTCATCTCGTCGGCGAGCCAGGCCAGGCGGGCGTAGACATGCGCCAGGCGCCGCCAGTCTCCCGCCGCGGTCGCGCGCGCGAGGGCCTCGCGGAGCGCCTCGAGCCCGTCCTGACGTCGAGCTCGAGCGACGAGGACCTGGGCGCGCTCGACCAGCGCGTCGATCACGAGCGCGTCGTCGCCATGCGCTCGGCCCAAGGCCAAGACCGAGGTCGAGGTCTCCTCGGCGAGCTCGAGCTCACCCGCCACGCGCGCGACGGTCACCTCGGCGAGCTCCACGCGAGCGCGCTCGAGCTCGGGTGAGCGCGCCTGCTTCGGCGTCAGAGGATCGCGGCAGCGATCGGGGTCGCCGAGCTCGGCCGAGAGCTCGGGCGCCGCCCGCAACAGCGCAGGCTGGGCGTCGATGAGGCCCTCGACCATGGTCAGCGCCCGGTCGCGCTGACCCGCGAGGCAGCTGCGCTCGGCGAGCGAGGCGTGGAACCAGCGCGGCTTGAAGCGCGCGGCCCAGCGGTCGAAGTCGGCGGTCACGGTCGCCGAGGCTCCGACCGCCCAGCTCGCGTCGACGCCAGCGAAGACCGCCTCGACGCGCTCGCGCCTCGCGTCGTCCCACACGTCCGCGAGTGGATCACGCGACGCGCCCACGCTGACGGGCTCGGGCCCGAGGCTCGACCCGAGGGTCACGATCGCGAGGGCCGCCACGGCGGCGGCGGCATAGATCCCCCAGCGCCCGAGGCCGCGCTCGCGCTCGAGCTCGTCGACGAGCGGGCCCATGTCGGGGTAGCGCGCGCTGGCGTCCGGGCTCAAGCCGCGCTCGAGCAACACCCGCAGCCAGCGAGGCAGCGCGCGCCGTCGCTGACCCGGGAAGTCGATCTTTCCGCGGCCGACGGCCGCCCGCAGCGAGGTCAGGCTCGTGCGCGGAAAGGGCGGCTCGCCACACACGGCCTCGTAGAGCGCCACGCAGAAGCTGAATTGATCGCTGCACGGGCTGGCTGGATCACCGCGGAATCGCTCGGGCGCGAAGTAGGCCGCGGTCCCGGCCGGCCGCGCGACGCGACCCCCGACCGCGCCCGCGGCCGGCGTCGGTGGGATCGCCGACGCGAGGCCAAAGTCGGCCACGCGCACGCGACCGTCTCGCGCGACGAGGATGTTGCTCGGCTTGAAGTCACCGTGGACGAGGCCAGCCTCGTGGATGGCCTGCAGCCCCCTGCCCGCGCGCGCGAACACCGAGACGAGCTCACCGAGGCCGCGCGTCTGCTCGAGCCAGCACGCCAGGGTCTGACCTTCGATGATCTCCATGGTCAGGTAGGGGCGCTGGCCGTGGACGTCGACCTCGTAGATCCGCACGACGTTGTCGTGCTCGACCTGGGCGAGTGCCCGAGCTTCACCGAGGAGGTCGCCGCCGGGGATCGACTGCGCTCTCGCTCGCAGGAGCTTCAGGGCCACGTCGCGGTCGAGGGTCGGGTCCCAGGCCCGGTAGACCTCGCCCATGCCGCCGGCGCCGAGGCGCTCACGGATGACGAAGCGACCGATGGTCTGCTCGGGTGACGTGACGGCGAACAGCTGCTGCATGAGGCGCTGGCGCTCGAATTCGGCGTCGAAGTCGAGCTCGTCGCCGCTCGTGCGCCCGAGCATCGCGACGATGGGATCGCTGTCCTGGTCGCTGCTCGGCCGCGTCGGCTGATCGAGATCGAACACAGGGGGGTCGTGGAAGAGGTCATCGGCCATGGTGCTCGTGCCTGGGCTGACATAGCGGTGGTCAGCGGGGCTGGCCGGATCAAAAAACTCCTGCCCCACCTCGTGGGTAGGCTCCCATCAGAGATATAGTATATATAATACTATATCTCTGAAGGGACGCGAAGCCACGACCTTC
>WURV02181886.1:0-13189 GCA_011762755.2 Epimenia babai
TTATTATTATTATTATTATTATTATTATTATTATTATTATTATTATTATTATTATTATTATTATTATTATTATTATACTGCATATGAATATACCTTAAGAGAAATTGCCTTAATTTTGTGGATGGATAAACTTCTTGACGGTCAAACAGTGGTCCAGATAATAATAATAATGATGGTGATGATGATGACGATGACGGTGACGGTGACGATGGCGATCGTGATGGTGATAGTTATAATAATAACTCGTTGCTCAGAACTTGTGCGATTTATTAGTTAACATTTTCACTGTTATTGGCAAAAATATCTAACAAGACTGCACGAGATTTACTAAAATTTGCATATTGTGCGTGTGTCTTATTCACATCGTTTATGCGGCAGCTGGGGTGGTTGCGGCGTCTTCTGTGAAGCTTTTATCGACCAGGGCCGCAGCACCTTCTTTTGTCGCTTTATTGAGACTGTCCAGAACAGACTTGCGCGGTACGTAAATCTGAGTTGACAATTCGACCGCCAATCCGTTTTTATTCGTCACCTTAAACAAGATGCGGGTTGCGTTTGACCACGCTCTCAATTGGATACGATAAAGTTTAAAGTGGGGGTTCTTTAACACCGGGTACCTGTCAGAAAAAAAAACAAATATTTAGGACTCATATGATACGTATGCGATAGTATAGATGATGCGTTTTTCACACAAAGAAATACGACCCGATAGTAGCTCACACGGATCTGAAAGTTTCAAGATTATAGCATCCGATAGTCTATTCGTGTTTACTGATTGGTAAGATGTTTGCATTGAAATTTACCGGAAAAATCATTACTGAAATATGTTCTCCGAGTTGGAAATCTCGTCAAATTTAGTCAATAAACCATAAACTTCCGTTGACAAGACGTAATTGGCAGACGATATGCACGTAAATAGATAAATAGATACGGTAGATCATCAATAATGCGAACTAATAGTGAATAATAATCATGTCAATAATACACAAGATTGCATCCCGTAATGGAATTAGTAATGATATTAGTATGATGTCACTTAAGTTACTTCAGAGGTTATCATCTTTCCATTGAGATATTGAAGATATTCACCATGCGTTTTATATATATATATATATATATATATATATATATATACACAAAAATCTGGAAGTATTTCTCAATGGTTCTAAAATAGAGAGAGTGTAATGTACCAAATTCCTAGGTCTTTATATTGACAGTGAGTTAACATGGACAGGACATATTAGACATATCGAAACAAAAATCGCAATAAAACTTGTCGGTCATGTATCAAGTGAAGCATAATTATTCTACACAAACCAGCCCTGCGTAAATAAATTACCGAATCTGATATTGTGGGTCAGTAGACCTGACCATTCCGATAATTACAATTACTAACACTGTGTAAATATTTTAGTCAAATTCTGTCGCTTGCTTAAATAGGGATTGCATTTAATAAGTATCACACTTCGTGTATTTCCTTTCAGCACTGTCTCCCATTCATATGGACTGTCTCGATTTACAAAATGGACACATGCATATTGTTACAATGTATGTGTAATGTAAATATATACAGTGCATATATATACAGTGTTCGAATAAACGCTTTATATATGCTATATATACACGTACGAAAAAAGGTGTCAAGCAGCGCAGCAATGTAATTACCTCAATACAGCCACTTCTATGAAGGTGCACTCGTATTTTTTGCTTTGGTAGAAAAGTTGAACGAGCGATTCAAATGCTAATCCAGTTTTCGCGACGATGTCATACATGAACTTCACATCCATCTGCATGTCGTGCAGGATATCGTCGTCATTGATGAACTTTTCGAACCATGCTTTCGCCTCGTTGACGGTTTTGTCGTTTCGTGATTCAGTTACCTTCAACCAACCGGACCCTACAATAAACCCCTCCTGTGTTTGTAATTACATATAGCACATGGCCAAAAAACGATACAACTTTCATGTATAATGTATCACATTATAGAATTTATGGCAACCGCTTAATCTAATCTATATATAACACTATGAATGAAATCACGCAAGGATCTACTGGCTTGAATCTAATTGTAATACAGAATGCCATATTAAATATATGTTTCAGTCAATAAGCGAAATCAGTTATTACATGTAATGCCTAAAGATTTAGTCATCTCATGTAATGACCGATACCACCAGTCATTTCATGTAATGACCGATACCACCAGTCATTTCATGTAATTACCGATACCACCAGTCATTCCATGTAATTACTAATACCACCAGTCATTTCATGGAATTACTAATACCACCAGTCATTTCATGGAATTACCGATACCACCAGTCATTTCATGTAATGACCGATACCACCAGTCATTTCATGTAATTCCCAACACCACCATTAATTTTATGTAATGACCGATACCACCAGTCATTTCATGTAATGACCGATACCACCAGTCATTTCATGTAATTACCGACACCACCAGTAATTTCATGTTATTACCGACACCACCAGTTATTTCATGTAATGACCGATACCACGGGTCATTTCATGTAATTACCGACACCACCAGTCATTTCATGTTATCACCGACACCACCAGTAATTTCATGTAATTATCGATACCACCAGTCATTTCATGTAATAACCGATACCATCGGTCATTTCATGCAATTCCTGATTTCGCTTATTGATTGTAACATATACACCGTAAACCGATCCATGATCTGCACTCGTTACGAGCCGATCTCTCGTTTCACCATAAGAGAGTGGAATACTGTACCGTGCCTCGGCTGCGCAACGATTTTCCACTAAGAGTGAGGAGATACAGACAGTGTATGGATACCAGGTACAGGAAGTTAGTCAAAATGTAAAAAGTCAAAGCCAAAAAGTAAAGGAAAACTACAAAAGTCATAGACTGCAGGTATCAACCATTAAAGGCGCTCAGATGCGATTTACAACGAAATGTTCTTGGCAGCTATTTAGCGCATATGCAATATCTTCGACACTCGCATACCACCCCGCCAAAGAAAATATCGCGCATCTATCCCCTTCTGAAACAGGTTTACTTCAGCAATTGAGCATAAATGACTTGCTGAGGATCATTTCAGAAAAGTCGAGCGGTGGGCGATATCGATCGCGCCCCTTTCAGTTACGAGTCATATCCTCCTAGGACTCGACTAACTGCTTTCCACTAGTCTCTAAAATTTCACCCAAGCAGAAACCACAGGATGCTGAGGCTAGAATAATTCTATCGGGACATAACTGGATGATCGGTAACATTAAAAATAAATACTACGAACGAATGTTGTTCGACGTAGTACATGGGGCACCTCAGACTAGTCTCTCTCATACATTTGTGTATGTTCGTGAGTGAGTGAACGCGAGTGTTGAGTGAGTGAACGCTAGTGTTGAGTAAACGCGAGTGTTGAGTGAGTGAACAGGATTGTCGAGTGACTGAACGTGAGTGTTGAGTGAGTGCGCGTGGGCATCTTAATCAAGAATAGAGATGGAATATATCGAACGTTAGCGATAGTATCTCATTTTATCTGAAGCGAAAACCGAGAGCTGGTACCTTCTTTAGTAAACGTGTCGGACCGCGTAATTTTGTCACCCTTTTCTACAACAACTTGCGATGTCATCATGGCGTGTGTCACCACCTTCCACTCCCGAGGTTCTGGGATTTCTTCTAATTTGATAATAACTCCCGCTAAGGCCACTTTCATGTTCTGATCTAAGTCCAAAACTTCCTGGCTTGCGTGTTTACCTGTGCAGTTTGAAAGTATATGACATTTAGAGATCACGATAATTTTTGTAGATTTCATATTACATGAAAAAAATATATTTAAAAAATATTTTCATGTCAAATTTCTCAAAAAGTACAATTGGTATACCCATCATTGAATAAACAACAATAATGATACAGTATAAAAATAATTCACTATGCCTTATGAACGCATCGTAAATGATGGCGAACAGGTCATAAAGTGTATGATATATGTAGCCGTCACATGGTGTAATATATCAAGAATCATTGCAGTAAGATTATTGCGGTATGTATATTGTTGTAATATTGTCATGGATACATTTCAAGAATAACCTTAACTTCCGTTATTTTTATTCACACATCGATACCAGGGAATATTGAATTGTGGAATAAATAATTAGGCCTAATGGTTCAGCGGACTGCTGGAAAACGAATAGTTTTGATACGCAAGTGCTGGATTCATTATCAAGCGGTAAATTAAGTAATAATATATAATGAATTTTGCCGAAAACATGGACGGACTCAAATTTTGACTACGTCATCTTCATAGCCGACGTCCTTGTCACACCATCGCCATAGTTACGCATCCTAAATATGATCACAGGCTGTAAGACCCGGGTCCTTATTTCCTTCATACAAACTCAGACCATATATATTATGTTATTACACAAATATAAACGATATAAGGTGGCACACTAACCAATACTCCGTGCCAAACCACTGTGTACTGGGACCATCTTTGTCTCTATTTGCGTCTTGGTCATGCCTTTCAGAAGTTGTTTACCTTTTTCGAATACACTCTGAGCTCGCTCAAATGTATTAAAGGCGGCCTCGGCCTTATCGAGTTTTGACGCCATTTCACCTGAAATAAATGTATAACTATATATAAATAACTATATATATTTAAAAAATAATGATTATAGATTAACACATGAAATTATTTTAATATCGTATGAAGCATATGCTAACTTGGAAGATTTGTGCAAGACGAATATCTTGTTCACAAACTTCAACTAGTCCAAAACTCAGCTGCGAGGCTCATAACACTTGCCCGAAAATGCGAACACGTGTACTTGTGACCTTTTTCCATTCACGCCACCGGTTTTAAATGACTTCATACGAGCAACATATGTTGCACACTCGCTAAGTCTATGGCAGTTCACTGGTTATTTACAATAAGATGACGACATAGCGGCGACATAGAGATCACATATAAATCGTCTGAAGCACAGCAAACGATGGAACAAGCCCTAACAAGGACGACCCAGACCCCCATGAGTACAGCCCGAAAAACGCCACAGTCAATATACTGTTATTCAGTACTGTGACCAGTCATTCATGCAACCAGTCTGTCAGTCAGCCAGTCATTCAGTCAGTCAGCCAGTCATACAGTCTGTCAGCCAGCCAGTCATTCAGTCAGTCAGTTAGCCAGCCAGCCAGTCATTCAGTCTGTCAGCTAGACAGTCATTCAGTCAGTCAGCCAGCCAGTCATTCAGTCTGTCAGCCAGTCATTCAGTCAGTCAGTTAGCCAGCCAGTCATTCAATCAGCCAGCCAGTCATTCAGTCTGTCATCCAGACAGTCATTCAGTCAGTCAGCCAGCCAGTCATTCAGTTCGTTAGCCAGCCAGCCAGCCGGTCAACCGTCCTTCCTTCTTACACGCTACTGGTTCCAAACTGCTACAAATAGCGTACATAGCCTATAGCTGGTCGGCAAGGCCTCAATCCTGATTCATGGAGCCTATTCCTGATGGTCTGGGTAGATACACACCTGATGAATCTCTCCGGCTTCTCTGCGAGGTTTCAGCTGTGGACCTGCTGTGTCTCACAGCGAAAAGGGTAACTATCGGTCCTGTGCACGAGTT
Organism: Epimenia babai; assembly: GCA_011762755.2. Lineage (NCBI taxonomy): Eukaryota > Metazoa > Mollusca > Solenogastres > Cavibelonia > Epimeniidae > Epimenia > Epimenia babai. The sequence goes on from WURV02181886.1 coordinate 5,607, forward strand.
GTAACTATGTGGCGTCCTATTGTTTGTAACAGTAGCCTAATAACGATTCCATGCACGGGAGATGACACTTTGTGACACACCCAACTGCTGAGCCACATGTCACTGGGACATGCCAGCCTCGATCATGCCTATCCCTCTATACAGACCTTCTGACGTCAAAAAGTGACGATTTTTGTCTTAGAAGCATTTCGGTAGATAGAGATACACCTAACAACCACCAAAACACTGCTTCCAATGTTAGAAATTCAGTGTGAACAGTCCAAGTCAAATTTACAAACTGAACTAATGTGTAATAAAACGTTTTACTCGTGTATGGGCTTGGCTTCTATAGCCTTGAGTGGTCAACATACGGAACATGTACTCTTCACTCGTCAACAAGACCCAAGCTCTCCAGCATTTTGCATATATTTTAGTGTATCCTCTTATATTATATAGGTGATCCGTAAGAAAATTTGAGGAGTATATAATATAAATTATAGATACAGTATCATAATTCTCAGTGTGTCATATTTTAACAGATATCAAACATACTTTATCAATTGTTTGATAGAAACAAGATACAATACAGTCATTTATCAAACTGCAATGTAAGTTAAAGAGATCTCACCTGATACCTAAGCGCGCGTGCAGAATTGCAATGTGTCGTTATCAAAAAAAAGATAGTTGGAGAGTACGTAAACCCCTCAATATATGTTACGCCGAGATCCGGGACGTTCTAATTACAGGACGATATCACGCTGTCATTTCCTTCCTGACTGTTTCATATAATCTTATCTCTTTCTACGTGATACATTCTTCATCTGTTACCGGCGATGTCACTAAATTTAGTTACGAGATGCGCTTATTTCCTGCTCTTGACGGCTAATAACATTTCCTGTGACTCTACTTAAAAGAACTTTATAAACATAAATATTCACAATATCTCGAACTTATATGTTCGATCAACTCTTAAAAATCTCAAACTGTCAAAACGATCGTTGATTACATCAAAATTATTAGGAGACCTCATTATTACCATAAAATAGGCCGTTTCCTTCAAATTTACAGTAAACGATTGCGATTTAATGTTTTTTCATCGGTAAGTAACCCGTCATGGTAATGTACGGTATGAAAACAGAAATATGACAAATACAAATTAACAACATGTTGAGACGAAAAAAATTCGTTTTTGTACGAGCTTTTGCATACATATGCGTATTTCACATAAATAGCGTATTATACCATGAATTCATTTCATGATCTAGAATAAACGTATTACGTGATTATATATAACAGAAATAAGTGAAATCAGTCATCACATGTAATACCTAGAGATTTCAGTCGTTTTATGTCATTACCGATACCACTAGTCATTTCATGTAATGCATGAAATATTGTTGTGTTTATTACCCTTATTGCCCGAATGATTTAGCCAGCCTTTCTGTTATTAGATGAAATAGTTATTTAAGATTTTGAAATAGTGTGGCGACTACAGACAGTTGTTATGTTATTTTATTGTTGGGGTTTGTTCACTGGTCTAGAAGACAATGATTCCATGTGTATTCCATGTGTTTCTTGTTCATCGTAATAACTATAAATTTGTAAAGTGTCCTTGATAGCTATGGGTTAAAGGGGTACTATAAATCGATAAAGTTTTATTTCATTTCTGATTATGGTGTTAATACTGCTGCATAGAATTCAAAACAAGTTTACAAAGCTTCTATTCTACCTGTCCAATGATTGTACAGAGAGGGTGAATTGTCAAGTTTTTCTAGAGCTATGAATACATTTTGATTCATTACATGATAGGTCACCGACAACACCATGTAGAGTAGTATTTGTCAGACTCTACCATTAAAAACCACTTTTGGTGAGCCAAGACACCAGTATTTTCTTGTTGTACTACAGGCCCAGTGTCACATTATCGAAGACGCGATTTAGATCATAATATCCAGTTGTATAGCTAGAATCGACTGTTATTCTGTCTCAGGATTGTACTATGATGGCTGAATCAGTAGAGAAAAACTTTCTGAGTGAAGTATACCGTGACAGAGGACGGGGAGATCCGCGAAATCTGATCGGTGCATACGTGCATACGTACATACATGCATGCGTATGAGCATACATACATACGTACGTACGTACGTACGTATGTGCGTGCGTGCATACGTACGTACATACGTACATAGGTACATACGTACATGCGTACCTACGCACACACGTACATACGTACACACGTACATACGTACACACATACATACATCAAACCAAAGAACATACCGAACAAAGATCATGGGGTGGAATAATAAAATATCGACGATTTAATTGAATATGGGGTCTAATGACGGTATGTACACGGTACATTGAGGGAATTAAAGTGCAGTATATGTATGCATTTCAATAGAGTACAAGCACCATTAGACAACGAGTGATACAAAAAACATATAGAAGCCAAGTCACTTCATGACTCATATGCAAACCCGGGAAGTACGGGCGGGCAATGTCCCGGACCCTACTCGAGTGCTGCACTGTGTATAATTTTGTGTCTGTTTGAAATCTGTTGAAATGTGCATAAATGCATTCAATCATCGGATTAAAGTGATTATATATAATAAATCGAAATATTTGCGAGAGAACGTGAATGTAAATGATTCTCACTTTTTGTGAGCCGATTACAACATAGTATGATTAACATTTCAAGACGCTCAAGTATTAGAGAGTTCATTCGTGACATGTTATAAAGAACAGCTGAAGTGTATTTAACAAGATGGCGAATAGGGGATGAAGAATAGAGTAAGGCTGCACGAGGATCCAATCAGTTAGTAAAACATATGACCCGTGCATTTACAAAAATAAGTGATGAGTCATATGTCGTTAGTCGTTAGTAGAGGGGCAGTTACGTAGCATAGTAGTTAGAATGTGTGACTTTGAGTCCTGGGGACCCCGGTTCATTTCTAGTATAAGCCAGTGTACTACCTGTGGCGTTTATCTGGCACAAAAGCGTCTCAAACTCCCGTGCACATGGGGGTCCGGATATGGCGGTGTGGTTCTGTTAGAGCTCTTCCCTCTTCCATGGCTTATCTTCAGATGCGTTATGGATGCTCTGCTCTCTTTACCGTTTACCCCACCCTCCCCCATCTCGTTCTCCCATTTTAAATACCCAATAAATATCATGGATTCGGCGAGATGTGCCCCATGTTGTGGCCAGTCTGTAGAGGTTTGAAACCAACGTCTTGAATGGAAGAACACTAGCTTGCCCAGACTTGATGTTTTTTTTCACAGTAGGTGTTTCCCCGCCCCTAGCATCCGTGTGGAGCATTAACCATACAGGGTAGCAATGTAAAGGGCCGTGCATGGCCTCCACAACCACTGCCTTGGCAATCAGTAGATGTCGACTGATCGCGCGGTCAAGAACTTGTCCAAGACTGTCAAGGAATCAAAGAATAGTTTGTGGTGCCCGTCAGGTTGTTCATAAACGCTACCAGTGAAGATTGGTTAATGACATATTGCGCAGGATTAATAACGAATTACAACACCGCCCCCCCCCCTCCCCGTGATTTGTTAACATGGTTCGGGTCATGTCTTAGTGGATGAGATGAAAGGGGAATTACCATTCATTGGTGGGCATGATTTAGTTGCCACGAGGTTTCTGCTGGGTGGGGGGGATATGCAATTGATTGGGAGAGAGAAATTACCATAGAACTTCATAGTAATTGGGAAGAGAGAGGACGCTAACGTGACAGATGTATCAGGTTCGTCGTGGGATAGATTGAGGACGGGTGGCCCGTCGGGCAATGGATGGGTTACAGTTACAATAGTAGAACTCATTGCGGTGGCCGTGTGAGTCAGTTCAAATATAAGCATATAAAGTGGTAACACCTTTATGGCTCACTGCGGAGATATAGATCACAAGCTTTCGAATGTTAGAACATTCTTCATCAGGTGAATGATCATTCACCTTTATGCTTAAGTTACAATAGTAGTTAGTAACATCTAGTTAGTCTATATAAAATGTGTTTCTCTTAATCTCTTTAGATACTAATTACTGTTCTTGATAAACGTGTCTAAACCATGAATTCCGCTTATGAATGAACTTGTTTCCAAAGATGTTAACCTGAATTTCGACAACAGTATGTTGACGAAGCATACGTTTATGCGAAAACATGTAGGCTAATATTTAAAAATAGTTAGTCTTTATCAAAGTGGTTCTCCTTCATCCCTTATTGTTATCTAACTGTGTCTTATTGTGAATGTCGACTTTGTCAAGTGTTCTTCGTTTAACGTACGAGATTCTGTTACATCTGATTGAATTTGAATTGTGCATACCACATCTGGGTATCTTCTTGTTTTCGCTGCCCTTTAAGGGTTCAGAGGCTGTTGGATTTATAAAGCCGATCATAGCTACTTAAAGATGTCCTAATATGTGGACTAGATATCGCAGGCGTAATTAAAACTGAATAGATAGGTTTTTGAGTTAACAAGGCTACATGTTAACTTCATTGTGGATGGAGCCATATACCTGTTAACTAAATGCTTTGGTTGCCAGTCCCAGAAGCTTGTAAATTCTTAATCCTTGTAAATGCACGGGTCATATGTTTCACTAACTGATTAGATCCTCGTGCAGCCTTACTCTATTCTCCATCCTTTATTCGCCATCTCGTTAAATACAATCCAGCTGGCGTAATTAAAACTGAATAGATCGGTTTTGGCTACATGTTAACTTCCGTGAGGATGGAGCCATATACCTGTAAACTAAATGCTTTTGGTTGCCAGTCCCAGAAGCTGGTCTCGTGATAGACGGCACGGAATTTCGAACTCAGGTTTGATGTCAGAACATAATTGCAAATAGTAAACACACTGGAGTGATATTTATTGCGGTAACATAGCGGTATTTTTAGTGTACGTGAGAAACAGTTTGAACAAGAAATAATTGAATTTTATTTACATGATGCAAGTATATTAGTGGGTAGCTGTATTAGTCTGATAAACAGAAAAGTAAAAAAAGGAAGGACAACATGTTTTTTGTACTAATTAGTTTTTTAATGATTACGATATACACTTATATAAATAGTATACTACATGGTATTTATGATATAATATCTAATAAATTATCATTGACCAAAATATTTTCGAAAATCCACCTAAAATGGCTCTTAATTTGGTCATCTCTCCCCGCGAGCGACGATGTTAGCAAGACGAACTTTATAGCGCGATGGGCTCATTCAAAACAGGACACGTTGTTGGATCGCGTTTGCAGTAGCCAGTTATCGGTACACAACGGAGTACATCGGAAGAGAAGTCAGCGCGTCAGTCACTTCCTTCGTGAGTTGCTTACCGCAGGAAAATATGTTAACCTTCCTGGCCTCCAATCACGAATATCTCATGACGGATGCGACCCTGTCACCACCGGAAGCCACTCAACCCGCACGGTGTATAAAGCCATCCCGCGCCGTGGTCGGGAGTTACAAGACCCAACTTCACGAATCTCTATCGTCGATATCGCCGATCAATTCAAACCTCGCTTTTCAAAGTAAGTATTACGTTTTCAATTTGTACAAAATTTAAGCTAGTTAACATTTCGTCCTCGCGTTTTTGCCAATCTCGTCTGCATTAGCCCAATAAATCCATTTATTTTCCAAAACGCTCTTTAAAAAATTACAATTCTAAGTCAGCGAAACTAATCAAATAATAATCATAACTATATATCATTTTATATTTTTTGCCATTAATTTAAATACAATATTTACATTCAATGACTTTCTTTCAACGCTATTCGTATAAATTAACAGTTAAATCGACATACAATAATTATACAGAGATTATAACAATTTCTTTTGAATATACATTATTTTAAACAGACCTAACATTGTTTTAACAAACCTATTCAGATTAAAATCAATTGCATTTAGTTAGTTAGTTGATTTGTTCTTCGATAGAAAGAGATTGATCACAAAGGTAATCATTATGTGGTCCATCTATGGTCATTCACCAAGCTTGCTCCTGTGGTTTACGCAATAAGCGGATAAGCCTCAATGAAAAAGGGTGGGAGAATACACCGCAGTGAAATAACCGCTGAAACTTGGCAGACGATTGACCTTCGTCCATTCACGCCACTCGTTCTAAACACCTACAGACAGCCTACGTAATGTTGCAGAATCCACTAAGTCTATGATGAATACTACATTGCATCTTAATGAAATACTGAACTGTTGAAATTTACGAGCCACTTGTCAAGAGGTTTCATTGAATCTTTGTCGACATTTCTCACTATTTACAAAACATAGCTTTAGATAACGCACTGTAAATGTATGTACAGAATAATTAATTGGGATAATGTCTTAGTTACTTTTTAAAGCTACAACATAGAGAGTAGATTAATTATAATATCCCCCCGTCATCTTTCACAGTTATATTCGTGTGTGTGTGTGTGTATGTGTGCGCGCGTGTGTGTTATTGTGCGTATCTGGGCGTGTGTGTGTGCGCGCGTGCGTGTGTGTGTGTGTGTACGTGTGTGTGCGCGCGCGTATCTGGACGTGTGTGTATGTGTGAATGTGTTTGACAGTATTCTAGTTTTTCTCGTCGTTTTTTATTTGATATTAAAGGTTGATATGTTGGTAAAATAGTTAGTTAACCATTTCCTGTGCTATGAATACGTGGTTTTGTAGAAAAAATATTACTCGCAAACAACCTAGATACATTTAAAGAGGGAAACGAATGCGTGTTCCATTGCTCTATATCACGAAATCGGGCAGTTGGCGTTGGCGCCTTATTCTACACTATCATCTCATTGTAAATAAGCATCATAATCGCGGATATGTAAAGCTGTCTGCCGGCTTTTGGAACCAGTGTCGTGTAGCGAAAAAGGCCCATAGTAAATACATATATACTGACAAGTTTTGAGTCATTTGGTGAGTAATCAAATGAGGGATTTAAGTAAGGTGAGTTAGGGCTCCCTTAACAGCTCGTATTTTTTCGTGTGTTTTTTTCTGATATTAATTAACACGAATAAACACTATATCTACATATTTTTACCTTACTTTTAGATGGTGGCTAGTTACTGTCCAGAAGTGAGTAGCGCCGACGGGCCTCTAAAGAATATCAAAAATGTCATGGCGGAGGGCAAGGACGACCTGGCCAGATTCGATATCAACAACAGCAACACGCAGACCCCAATCGACTGCGAACTGGCCGTGGCTTTCGACAATATGACGGAGCACGAGGTTTGCATTAAGTGACGTTTACCGATTTTCTCCCAATATATCGACATCGATAAATTGTGTCGATTTTGGAGTCGAGTGGGCGTTTCGATTACCGATACAGCCAATGCGGCTATGGTTGTTGGAGTTTTCTAGATAGTAGCATTTACGGTGGGGTATTGTTGATTTTGTCATTGTCGTGACTCTTGCACTTTGCACTAATTCACACGTAATCGGAGGACAACACCTTTTAAGACTAACTATAATTTATTTCACTAGCTTTCGAATATAAATATTCTTTATCTTCATCAGTAATAAATAAAAATGAGATTGAAATGAAATTTATTTGTGTAAAGTGTACTTATTAGCAGAGCTGTCAAACACACTTTACATGAAACAATAGCCTAA
>WURV02181897.1:0-13189 GCA_011762755.2 Epimenia babai
TCCCCTACGTCAATCATAAATATCTTCTTCCCCTATATCAATCATAAATATCTTCTTCCCCTACATCAATCATAATTATCTTCTTTCCCTACGTCAATCATAATTATCTTCTTCCCATACGTCAGTCGTAATTATCTTCCCCTACATCAATCATAAATATCTTCTTCCCCTACATCAATCATAATTATCTTCTTCCCCTACGTCAATCATAATTATCTTCTTACCCTACGCCAATCATAATTATCTTCTTCCCCTATGTCAATCATAAATATCTTCTTCCCCTACATCAATCATAATTATCTTCCCCTACATCAATCATAATTATCTTTTTCCCCTACGTCAATCATAAATATCTTCTTCCCCTATATCAATCATAAATATCTTCTTCCCCTACATCAATCATAATTGTCTTCTTCCCCTACGTCAATCATAATAATCTTCTTCCCCTACGTCAATCATAAATATCTTCTTCCCCTACATCAATCATAAATATCTTCTTCCCCTACGTCAATCATAAATATCTTCTTCCCTTACATCAATCATAATTATCTTCCCCTACGTCAATCATAATAATCTTCTTCCCCTTCGTCAGTCATAATAATCTTCTACGTCAATCATAATCTTCTTCCCTTACGTCAATCATGATTATCTTCTCCGGTTATCCGACCTTTACGTATCAGCAGAAGAACTACACATAGCCGGCAGACTGATCCGATAACCTAACTACGACTGTAGTGACCACTTTATAATGTCAACTTCTCTTAGTATCCTGTTACTGTGTCTTTATACGGTGTTAAATCTTACGAATCGAATACATGTCGACAAATACAACTACAATTCGCGGATTTAATAAACCTTTGTATCTTAGCAAACCATGTACATCGCGACTAACTCAATTATATTGTATATTAATCAATGTTGAAGGAACTTCTCTTGGGTTTTCTTTAATTTATTACTTGCTTGATCGATGGGTAACATAAAATGACAGCATTGAGGTTATTAGATGAAGTGGTGAACTGATGAAGTTGTGAGATGACTGATGAAGTTGTGAGATGACTGAGTTGTGAGATGACTGATGAAGTTGTGTCATTCCATCAGCAGATCTAATAAATGAATGGATGTAATCCTACAGGCATCTTAACCCTGTCCATTTTTATAATCTCCCTAATTGTATGCCGCATCTTTTATTTCTATTCAAATTATTTAATTATTAATGCAATTAATACAGTTCACTACTAGATTTAACGTGTATCTATAGAGCTCTCCAGAGATTCCAACCTGTCTAATATTGGCGAACGGTCTATTGGAGAACTAGTTAGCCTGAAGTAATGCTATAGAGATTGTCAGAGCAACGAGAGCCGAGAACAGATCATTCTAATCTTGATATTCTGAACCCTACAAATTTATGCTTATGCGATAAATGAGAATACGTAATGCAACATAAGATGTGGTCTTGCCTGTTTATTTCACATTAAAATGAGTTAAGTTATCTGATATCTATATTCCATTTGGCTTTCTTGGAACCAGATTCGTGAGCGACCAAATATACCCTTTATGTATGTATCCCAAGAGGATCCGTCTCATGGCAAAGACTTTATTATCGTCAGTGCGTATATGTCTCGTATTGGATTATTCCTCGTATTACTTCATACGATAAGCGAGATGTAATCCGTTGTAGATAATAACCTACGTCCACTGACCGGATAACTGGTAATATTCTCGTTGCCATCATATTATTTGTACGTCTGCCACAACCTGTTACTATTATCGGGTAATCTATTAGCGACATGTGTGGGATAACACCTGAAGTCAAGTGTTACATCTCGAGAAATAACACTGACTTGTCGACCAGATATTAGTGAAGTTGAGAATCTTCGCGCGTGTTCATTATCAGTCGAATCCACTGCTTAGCATGCTCTGCGTGCGAACATCGTCGTCTGGATGCCGAAGATGTCATGATTATAAAATCATAAATTGGTTGCCGATTTTCTAATTCTACGATTGCTGTCGGTTGAATTTCATACGGAAAGTCTTCAGCGTCGCTTTTACTTTTTAAATGGCATTTTTTATGCATCGATTTCATTAAGGAAAATTTAACCAAGAATAAAGTGATTAAATGATGAATAAACAATAAAGGTAAATTATTGAGAGCAAAGAATCATTTGAAATTTTGTTTAAATACATTGTTGTGAGGTCCATAGCAAACAAAGGAATGCCTCTACTGCACTATATCACAAGATAAGGTTAATTGAGTACGACCACACTAACTTTATGTGCATGCCTTCAAATATACCAGTTACTCAGTTGATATTCTACACCCACAGTCTTTGCCTCCTATTGTAACATACATATAAAGGATGTTTTATACAAATATTTTTCATTCAACCTCGGAACATGATTGCTCCGTGAGCATATCACCTCTGTGTATGCATTCCAAAAGAATCCCCTGACAATATAGTTTGCAATATCTTTCAAAATGAATTCCACATTGTCCAATATATCATTTGCTTATCATTAAATACCAATTAGTATGTTAGTAATTAAGATTTTAACTCATTATCATTTATTTATTCATTGCCGTCTTTCCACTACCAGTAACCATTGCTTTCATAATGCTGGTCCTACTCAAAGGGAACTCAAAGGAACAATCTTCCGTATGAGATTAGAACTGTTTGTGGTCTTATTTCAAGCAAAGGCACCAAACATCGATCCACTCTTATCGTCTTAAGTCGTTTTATTTGTTTTGTGCTCATCGTTTATGTTACCTTTAAATTATTTTTACCGTGAACCTCTCTATGAGCATGTTCTTAAAGCATGTTTTACGTGGAAATGGAATAGAGCAGTATAGAAATAACTTATTTATTATTATTATCATTTACTCTTCCTAGTTTTAGTATCGCTCTGTGAACAGTGTTTATAATTACGTCTCAGTTCGTGGGTATGGCAACAATCACAGACGTATGATGGCGTTTTTTTGACTATATTAGAAGTCATTACTCTGTGTAAACTATTCGACGTGATTCTCTGCATGTTTCCCATTCAAATTCATGTCTTCTATAATCAGGTATCATGGGTCGATTTAACATGAACGTACTTAGATTATGTCTCAGGATCATCCGAAATCAATTACGAATATTTAGTCGGAACAAAAGCGAGACCCTGCGAATAACATACCTACTATAGGCCCATAGGTAACGTTTTTTTTTTAACTACGAGTTCTAACAAATTTCATCGACAATATCCAGCAACATTCGGCCAACTGGTTCCGCATAACCACTTTGATCAGTCAGTGGTCTATGATCGATTCAAGAATGTGTACTACAGTTATGACAATTATGGGTCAACGGTCTTAATGCCGTAAGATAGAGTAGATTTTATACCAAATATGTCTGATTAAAGTACTAGAGTATATCTAGTGCCATTATTATAGGACAAATCTGATTATTCTTGTAGGCACATGACTGATTATTATTATTGGCAAATAATTTATTATTATTATTATGGCACATATATCATTGTGGCATATCTCTGATTATTGTCTCATTTCTGCGATTATTGTGCGATATTACTGATAATTGTGGCATTTCTCCGATTATTGTGGCATTTCTCCGATTATTGTGGCATTTCTCCGATTATTGTGCGATAATGCTGATTATTGTGCGATATTCCTGATAATTGTGGCATATCGCCGATTATTGTGGCATATCTCCGATTATTGTGGCATTTCTCTGATTATTGTGGCAATTCTGCAATTATTGTGGCATTTCTCCGATTATCGTACCACATTTCTAATTATTGTGCAATATCTCCTATTGTACCACATTTCTGCTTATTTTACAAATCTGTTATTCCATATCTATCAATATTGTATCTCTAAAGGCAGTTGTGCTCACCTGCTAAATAAACATATACACCGTTATCTCAGTATAACCATTCGCAGACTCTGTTTCGAGAGCTTATTAACTGTACTTGAATGCGCCAGTTTATGTATTCATCTTTTGGAATAGAGGCGACATTTCAACCCAAGTGTCTGCATCAATACAATACTCTTCCAGCTATGGCGGACAGCAGCATCATTCAACTTTTATTTATTAGCCTTCAGCCGAAACCAACCACAAAAACGTGATTGATAGCCCACGGTTTTAGTGTAGGAACTGGTGATGTCGCGCTAAGAGGATATGCAAACCGATTAATCCACCTCCGCCAAACCGTTTTAAACCGGTTAACCGTGTTTCAATTATTTCAACCGTATTTGCAAAAATTGCCGATCTGAAACAATGAATAATCGATCGCAAAAAAATTTCCAATGCCATTTTGTTGCCTCACTCACGTTTAATTAGTTTTTACTAATCATGTGATCTATGATAGGTGACTTTTTGTTAATTTTTGATCGACTAAAATAAATTTTTCAAATAATAATGTTGTTGGATGTTGTTCAATGTTTACCGACTACCGTTTGTCGTAAGCCAAACATCCATTTTGGTTTTGCCGCATCATTGGACTCTAGTTGTCTCCCTTATCAGTAATAACGATGTAAACCCGAATCAAAAATATTGAATGTATGCACTAAAAAAATGATTGCGGTTGGTACTGATTGACTGACAATATCACCTATTCAAATATGTTCTTGCCTTCTCAAATCCTACATTATTTTTTAAGCAAATAAAGTAACATGGCTCACTGCGGACATATAGATCACAAGCTTTCGAATGTTAGAACATTCTTCATCAGGTGAATTGCTTATATTTGTACTGACACGGCTACCGCAATGAATTATTTTTCAATACACATACAGTGACTAACAACGCGCGTGAACTGAAACGATAGGTTTTTAATGACTCCTTGGGGCATTGCTAGTCACATGACGTTAAAATTCTGAACGCAACATTCAGCGTTTAGAGTTTACGGACTTTACAGTGATAATTCGATACGAAGTTTCGTGTCTACGAAAGTTGCATAACTTTGAAAACTCGTTAGCAATTAACCGTCGCGTGATTTCCGCGGTTTATAGAGGTCCGGCGGTTAATGGAGATTTTACCGATCAACTGTAACATCGCTAGTAGGAACAGTTCGTGAACGTGCCACTTTTCTAAATCACTTCATTTGAGTCATGTAATTGGTCTACCCCATACATTAGTGCCAGTTCTATTCATTTTTTTTACGAATATAGCTTCGTTAGTCATCCAACCTCCCAGCTCCGATGAAAAAAATCACCAAGAAAGATCGGCCCTTAGCGGATGGCATCGGACGCAGTTTTAATCCCATTATTTCGTTATCGACTGATAGATAGCATGTTATCTCTATCTCGCAGGGCGATTTCATGCCCCCGCAGCCTGGCATACACGGCGGCACGGATGCGCATGACGAGACGCGTAAATATCCTAAACGAGGCTCGTATATGCGATACAGCAAAGATTTACGTAAGGCGCTTGGAAAGCACGCCGCAGAGCATGGAATCGCCAAGACGTGCGAATATTTCTCCGCCCAGCTTGGCTACCGCCTCAGTCGTCGTACGATTTGTCAGTTCAAAAAACGTTACGTGGAAAGCTTTGTGGCATGGTGAAACCGAGTCAAGACGCCATATTGGGCGGAAATGATGCAAAATTGTGAGTCGTATGTACTCGAAGCCATACCCGATGTTATCGCTGGGATTCTCTCGGAACTTCATTCATAATTACTAATCATGGCCCATCCAGTTGACGTTTATTTATGCAGCAGGTTTTACTTAAAGAAACAGGCTGCGGCATTTATGTCTTATGTATGGAAGGGGTGCAAAAGTGGATATACCGTTTCAAGAAAAAATATCTTCAAAAAAGATATTTCACAGTACCTTTGATTCATCGCAAATATTAGTAATTGCCTTCTAAAACTCCGACCGTTTATCAGTGGCATTTTGTGCTATAAATAACATTTTAATGTATTGATTTTATATACTTTAATTATGCTTATATCGGCGTCATGATTACATGCCTTATTTGCGGTTGTCTGTCTGCTGCTAGGCAGTAAATACATCAAATACCTGATGCCCAGGTGTCTACCTACGTGAGTGTCTCATGTCAACGGCCTGTGGTGAAAATAGTTTTGTTCGGTTTCATTCGGTCTTCTAGAAGTTTCTGTTGGTTTGGTGTCCCGATAGATACTTTAGTCTATAAGAAGCTCGCCGCGATTTTCATCGCATCCATTTACACCGTCTCGCGACAGCCAGAGGTGCACGCCTGCGTGTCTATTCTTTCAGAAGACCGTGGTTACCCTCGGCACGGACGGCCTAAGTTCCACAATGTACGAGTGCTCCATTTGTGGCCAGTATCTCCAGCATACGGTCAATCTTTATCGGCACGCCCGCATGCACCGCGGCGTGAAACCGTTCCAGTGTCTCGTGTGCGGCAAGTCGATCGCGCGATCCGATATAGGGAAGGTCCATATAACATCCATCCACCGTGACGTTGACCCCAAAATGTGGCGAAACTATCTCCTCAAGAATGGCAAACAATACCACGGACGCTAAACGCTTTTTCGGTCTGCAACGTCCGATCGCTTCGATGGTTTAAACGATAATACTTTATTAAACCTAAAACCCTTCTCGGTAAATGCAAGAAGCCTTAAGTGACTAATCATTTTGATCGATCGATATTGGTCAAATCCTAACTTGTCCATATGGTATAGGAATCTACGCACGTTTGCATAAACAGTGAATTTCGTGTGCGGTGAATTTACGCGCAGAAAAGTGTCACGTGAACTTACCCCCACCAAATAAGAGGAAGAGATTTTGCTCGATATGCGTAGTTGGCCAAACAGGACGACAATTATGTAGACGGTGTTGATCATCATCATTATCATCAGTTTGTGACGTTCCACTGCTGGGCAAAGACGTCTCCCCAATCTGGGACCTTTCGCTTGTCAGCCAGTCTCGTCTATGCTACAGTCCCAGACAATGTTGTTGACAATATCCGTGTAGCTAGTAACTCGTCCTAAACTACAAAACGTCAAACGACTAAATGAAACGCCACGAAAAACACAAATATATCCAATTTATCCATACGGTACGGATAAACAGAGCATTTATCCACCCGTAATATGCGAGTAACGTGTGACATAGATTATGGACTTCCTATTTTTTCACTTTCCATTCATTCTCAACTTGTGTGCAATGGGCTCCAATATAGATTACTAATTGTTATCTCTAGTTCGGGGCCTATTGCTGCAAAGTCGCTGCGGGTGTTCTCTTCTCATTAAATATCGATGCTTAATACTGATTAGAAAAAAATTCCAATGTAGCACAAGATCGCCCCTATAGGTGCCTTGTGGATTTTTCTCAATTATTATTACATTTCTCTAGTCATTCGAATTTCTTTAGTAAAACCTAATTTTTTTCAGTGCATCTCGCAAGTTTACTCTGCCACGGACATTCGAAAACCGTTGCCTGTTGATGATTGTTACCGCGGTGACGATCAATCTGTGGGGGCTAATAGTTCATCAGGCACAGATACGGATGACTGTAGCGTTTATAATACTGTGTATGCATCAAATGATGAACCGAGAATTTGTTTAGGTCGTAAAAATATACCGAACGAGGAAGAATCTTCATCTCACTTTTTTCCTCATGTGCGTCTTTTGAGGGAGCCGTATATCGATCAAATGGCACAGTTTTCATCTTGCGGTCTCGTTGTGGGAGATAAATCGCAAGTAAAATGGCGTCAAATTATACCGAGAAAATATAATATGCGTAAAACTCAGAAGGCCATGCAAAAAATACGATGTTTCTCCGCTGCGGCGAATAAGGTGGAGAAGATGCGACAGATTGGTACGCGCAACAATATGGATACGTCTGCTTGTGAGGAACGGCCAATTAGACGAGAATGTTTTAGCCAGAGTGATGAAGAACGAAAGGGAATCGACCCACAGTTCGATGTAGACTATATGGCCACAGATTTAGATAATGACTCGGCTGAATCGGGCCAGTTGAAAGTTTGCCCGGTCACCGTCGAACATGTGGGCGACGCGATGCGAATCGTCTATAGTTGTCCGTATTGTTACGCGGCCTACTGCACGCGGGATCACGTTCTGCAGCATTTGCGCGACTGCGGGGTCGCCGACCGCGGTACCGAGACGCACGATGGTAGCGAAACACATCGATATGATGACCCGCGCGATCGCGACGAGGCGAGCGATACCGCGAGCTCCCCGCCGATGTACCCGACAAAATCCGCAGAGTCTCAAACCACGACGTACGACGATCCCGTTGACTTCCACAAGTGTGTGATCTGTCTTACCAAACTGGACGACCTATCGGAGGTCCAGTTACACATGGAGACAGCCCATCCTTCTATCGATTCGTCCGCCAGCCTGCTTTACATCTTTTAGTTTTCGCCCCGCGCTTTTTGTTCCGTATTGCGGGTGTACTGTTTTTCGTTTTATAATAAAACGTTACCGACTATTATTTTAGGGACAGTTTTTTTTACTAATCATTGGACTCTTTCCATCTGTCACTCGCTGGAAGCTAATTTTATTTTGCATGCGCAAAAACAACAGTGTTGATAGAGACGATGTCTGTAAATTCCATCAAGTTGACCATTAAGATGTAATTGTAAAAATATTACCGTTTGTATTGATGCCATCTTCTCTTGCAACTCACGCAGTATTGGTAGCTTTGTCAGCTAAGTTCAGTCGGTAGTGTTGGTTAATATACTTCTTATTTGATATTTCAAAACATATATAATTGAGTTACGTAGGAGAGTGACTAATAGTCATATACAATCTTCATTTCAAAGATGTTCTTCGTAAAGGTCAACAAAAAATTTCGGGAACAATATGATTGAATCAGTTCATTATTACCTGTTTCTCTATTCAACGTAAAAGCAATGCAGGGCCTCATTATAACACGTTCTGATCACTGCTGTATAATCTACCTTTAATAAACAATGTACTAAGATTCGGTGCGGCTATTTTTTCATTCTTAATACATATCTACAACCTATTGTACTAATTATTGAGATTATCGACTCCTCTGAAGATCTAGATGATTGGCTGCGTTGATTGGCTGCGTTTGCCGCAATTTTGTAACTGTCGATCACTTTTCGTAACAGCCAGCGGAAGAACGGAAACGCTACCGAGGGGGGACATACTTGCACACGTTTAGGATATCGAAATCCATGTGGCAGTGTCCGATATGTAAGGTGAGGATCGAGCAGTACGGGAATTTTGGACGCCATTTGCGGACGCACACGGGCGTCAGGGCATTCGCCTGTCAGATCTGCCATAAGGCGTACGGGCGATCCGATGTCGTCAAGCAACATATCATAAGCTGCCATAAAGACGTAGATATCGAATCGTGGAGAGATTACGTTCTTAAAGATGGCAAAAAATACCACCGTTCTTTATTCAAGCCAAATTAGTTAATTAGTCAATGGCCGATGTTGCTCTTTTACTGAATGGACTTATCTTCTGGACTGTTACAAAATTGCACACGAAGACAGTATTCACTGCAGCCGTCGGTATAAAAACTAATGCAATTATATTTTACTTCCCTTAATGGGTTAAGAAAAGTTAAAACAGATAGTTGATGTCTGCAGTAGGTGTCTGCAGTGGTATAGGGTAGACCCCCCTCCCTAACATATCCACACTCTACGGGATACCTGGAGCTTCATGGGCAAGATAGGGTTTAAGGCCTTATTGCCTCTTTCAAAACAAAGACAGAAGTTGTATAGTGGCTAACTCGGGGATGTCGCTGTTGTTATCTCCATTTTTATTTCACGATATAGCCAGTAGGCCACTTTATCGGAGTATCGCTTAGGTAAAATTCCATTTTAGATTCACTGTATTTATTAGTGATGAGAAAGTATTTTTCTAATGTTATGTTTATCGTGTTACCACTTTTCAATGGCTACTGATGTAAATATAAAGTTGCAATTTAAGATGATGGTCGGGTTTTTTGTATCCGCTCATTGCATGAGCTTTTTAATATGGCATCGTAATTACGCACACAATGGAGAAAAAAAATTGTTTTTACATTCGAAAACTTGTCATACATATTTGGGCAGAACTGTGGAAATATTACCATTTCTACGTTTTACACCATACCTTTCCAGTTCGAATTTTGGTTACTTGAATAATCACTTTACTTTTTTCATATACTCATATATATTTCACGTTTGTGTAATCTCTTTATCACTTGAAAAAGATTGTTTATAATCGGAAACTTGTGCAATAAATTTAAAATAAGTCTCTAAAGTTGTTGCTATTTAATTTCTTTATATTATCTAAAACCAAAGCTGATACCCCAATATTTTGTACACCATACTTCCCAGCCACTAACGAATCTGGCTACCTCCCATAAATATAGATATATTGAATGCCTGTTAGCGATATAGAATAAAATTGACAATAAACAACAACTTTTTACCCTAATTTGTCAGGTAATAAACCAGTTTTCTTCACCTGTCTCTGTCATTAAGTTATTACGCAGACCTATCGTGTGACAGGTTCAATTTGCTTCTTGCGTTTGAATGCGCTAGGTATTCAGAATGTCTTTAGCGTTTGAATGCGCTAGGTATTCAGAATATCTTGAGCATTTTCAACAACCCCGCAGATACATGCCTCATGGTAACACTTCATGTTCGTTGCTCATACCAAATCCTTAGTTTGTACAAGCATTTATGCCGTCGCCTTGCAGATGTACAATGCTGACCCGAGCATTGGCAAATCTCTCGCGCAGTATTGCCCCGTATGCCGTAAAATTCTGGAACACGATGAAAGCATTTCTCATCACATGAGTTTACACGCGGCTCAGCGCGAGTTCACGTGTATCCTATGTTTTCGATCATTCTCTCGATCCGACCATGCCAAACTTCATCTGAATGTTCACAAAGAGATTGATACTCGTCGACACTGGCACAGTTACATCCTCAGGGACGGGAAGGGTTATGTTTCAAAACGAAAGCGAGCTGTTAATAAGTAATATTTACTATCGACAAGGGCAGTGACACTTAAAAATATCATTAATGGTTGGAAGATGTTTAAAAAGGAAAAACAACTGGAGATATGTACACTAAAATGGACATGTGCAATGACTTTGGCTCACGTACATTCTTAAAAAAGACATTACTTTTCAAAGCTTCTAATAGGTAAGATTACTAGATAGGAGCAAGGGCAGTGGTAGCAGTATATCCCAATGGATGTGAAAGATTAATATTGGCAGAGGCTAATACTCAGTGCAAATAATCTTAAGGACATGAAAGATTGCGTTTAAAAGCGAAGAGAGGCTGTGAATATCTAATGCCACCAGACGGGAGCATTGATGAAGATAAAATTAAGGGACACGAAAACTTAGGTTTCACCAGGGAAGGAGGTCTATAAATTATTAAAACTTCAGAACCATACAGGAGGAATGACGCATATAGAATTAAGGGACATGAAAACTTAGGTTTTATCAGGGAAGAAGGGCTATACATAAGACTTCACTAGAACCAGACAGAAGCAATGACCTTCCCACAATTGACAGAAAATGATTCCTGCTGATACAACCTTTATAGAACACACCGCCATGTTATACCATCAAATTCTTGAAATGTTATTTTTGTGCTGACTACAATTATTAATCGTCGAGCCGTTAAATTCTTTTCGATTGTTGGAAAATGGCTAAGTATGCACGAGTGCATGTTGTTAGCTTGGAATAATTGAATACTGAGTTATTGACTAATTACCTTATCTGAATTTAAATTTCATCATGCTCGAGTATTTAATTTATTTTTCGACAAAACTTCCATTAATCGAATGCCTCAGTATAACATGGTGCGTCGTAATTAATAGTCGTCGTATTTTGTCGTTAGTTATTGCTCTTCGTATTGGCTTTGGATTTCTTTGCTCTCCATTGAACCGTCTTGTTACGAATGTCCGTGGTGATGGGTCTGCTATGGTCATCGGTCAATGTAGCCATTTATTTTAGTTATCGGTATTGATACAATTTCACAACTATTGGTCAGTCGTAGGTTTGCCATTAAAAGCGCCGAAGATTTTCTCAACTTTTGCCAATCAGGAAATTAAGCCTTAAATATTCAGCCTTTCGAGAGAAATATTCGAACAAATAGTGTAGCAAATATCGGACGACTCTGGCAGAAATACTTATAGTTCTGTGTGGAGTGAACCTATATATTCCTGAATGTTTTCACCCCGTGTCTTAGCGGCATTTACACTATTAACTATTAACTAGTGCTCTCCGGTTGTCAATCGGGACGTTGGTAGAGACATGGCTTTTCATGCAAAAGGTTGCGAGTTCGAATCCGCATAGCTAGAGTATTATTCACGCGCCTTCCACGTCGGGAAATGGTATTTTCATCCTTGAATACCGAGAAAGATTCGTCGTAAAGTGGGTGGGATATTGTAAAATATATAGAGGGTATAAGTAGGCGATATTGTGGCCGCGACTGACGTTAACCATAGTTCATAAAACCTCCCCCTTATTTACCCTTTCCCTTTTTACGAATCCTCGTTATGATCATCCTTGTTTATCGTCAATTCCGTTCACTTGGCAACACCGGAGTGCGATGCCATTTCGCGTACGGCGTTGTTGACGAATTGTTCGCTTGTAGATCTCGCTGACTGAGTCGCAACACTCGCCGACGCACGCGCTGAGTTGTGCGTTGTGCGACAAACGCTTCACGCAACCCGGTAACTTGAGGCGGCACATGCGTCTCCATACGGGCAGCCGACCGTACAAGTGCCCCGTCTGTACTGAGGCTTTCTTGCGTTCCGATCACGCCAAGAAACATTTGGCGCGGTTCCACCCGAACAGTGATCTCGACATTTGCCGACATCCATTCCTTAACTGAAATGCGCCACATTCTCGTGTGTAGCTCGACTTGGAAAATCATATTCTACCCCTCTACCCTATCGTTGATTATTCCATACCCAGACATTTTCCAATTGCATTATTTCGTGGTTTACAATCCTAGTAGTAATCATGCATTCTAACATTCCTTCTTCGTTTCTTTCAGGGAATTTCTATATTCCCAGTCTTAACCCTTACAGAGCTTGTCGCGGCTATAGCCGCGCCACCACGTCCGGTCCTCCACAGCTTGTCGCGGCTATAGCCGATCTGGGGGATACCCGACTTCCATCCCCGTAATATCCGTTAATAATTCGCATTTTTACGTGTAATTGAATTTTATTGGTCGCAGAGATATTGTTCTGACCA
>WURV02181908.1:0-13186 GCA_011762755.2 Epimenia babai
ATTAGTGTGTTTTATATAGAACATGAATGATGTTACAGTTACTTCTGTACATTAGCTACATGAGTATGAGTGTGTTTTATTTAGAACATGAATGATGTTACTGTTACTTCTGTACATTAGCTACACGAGTATTAGTGTGTTTTATATAGAACATGAATGATGTTACAGTTACTTCTGTACATTAGCTACATGAGTATGAGTGTGTTTCATTTAGAACATAAATGATGTTACAGTTACTTCTGTACATTAGCTACACGAGTATGAGTGTATTTCATTTAAAACATAAATGATGTTACAGTTACTTCTGTACATTAGCTACATGAGTATGAGTGTGTTTTATTTAGAACATGAATGATGTTACAGTTACTTCTGTACATTAGCTACACGAGTATGAGTGTATTTCATTTAGAACATAAATGATGTTACAGCTACTTCTGTACATTAGCTACACGAGTATGAGTGTATTTCATTTAGAACATAAATGATGTTACAGCTACTTCTGTCCATTACGATTGTGGCAATTTTTTTCATACACCAAATTCGTAATATCTAGGGACACATTAATTACATAAATAGCAGAATGTACTCAGCAGGTATTTATACCGGCACATTCGAGATGGAGGGGGTGGTTAACGTCGTGGTTAAAGCATATGACTTTTAACCTAGAGGACTATGGTTCTATTCATGCTTTACCCACTATACTATCTGTGGCGTTTTTCGCGCAGAGAGCGCCTTGAACCCCTGTGCCCACGGGGGTCTAGGTAGCCCTTGCAGTGTGGTTCTATTATGACTTTTTCCCTGCTATGTTTCGGATGCGCTATGTATGGTGTCTATGTCGCTTACCTCCCCGCTATGTCGACCCATTGTCAATAACCATTAACTACTATAGACTTAGCAGAGTGCGCGACATATGTTGCCCGTCTGGAGACATTTGGAACCGGCGGCGTGAATGGAAGAAGGTCATTAGTCTACCCAAACTCGGTGGGTGTTTTCCCCCACCCCTCATAACTAAAACAGCTAATCAATTTGTGGTATTAACTACATTTTTAGTCCAGCGCTTTATGTAAAGGGCCAAGAATGACCTAGATGTTCACCTCGATCAACTGGTAAAGCGAACCAAATGATTACCTCGGTCATCGGTCTATATCTACATGCATACATACAGGGGACATACATTGCTTGTATTTATCTGTTTTTGGAGAATATTTGCCACAATTTTATTGGCAAGTTAGTCAAATTTCTAAATTATTGGAGACAAAGGTAGAGACCTCCACCCCTTAGATGAAAAGATTCGGCCATCGCGCCTAAATCACGGATTAATATCTAATAATCGCGGACACTCATCTCCTGGTATGAATAACCGAATATAACGCACACAGGACGCACGCAATACACAAACATCATCTCACCTGGTGTAACATAATGACAAAAGCAGGATTTGTTCAATAACTACGGTAGCTGATAGAGACGTATATATCACACAGTTCTCACCTGAGCTACACCGCGCACCTACATCGTTGTTTCAAGTAGACTAACTAATATTTTAGCAAATAACCTGCGATGCGTATCCATCCGGGGACAGCATATCCAACGAAATAATAGATACGATGGGTAACTCGACAGTGCTAAATATTTACAAAACTTATATACGTAGTACTGTTGAACTATCATTGAAGTATCATGTAGTTTGTAGTATACTCAACAATGACGCGAACGTGCGTCATACGCGTTTCTTATTGTATGTCAAGGAGTTGAGTTATTTACACCTGTCTTCTTGTCAAAACCGTTTCTGTCGAAATAGTCAATTGTGTATATTGCTTCTGGCGGAAAAAAAATCGTCGCGAAATATCTGCAATTCTTGAATGTTTTGAGTACCGTAACGGGAGACCCTGGTTGAATCCCTGCTCTAGCGAGTATACTACGCGTTACGTTTTTCAGGCAAAATGCAGCTAAAACGTCGTCTGTGTTTGGGGTGGGCTGGATGGGCGTGGCAGTGTCGTTATGTCAGTGCTGTTTCTCTGTGACTCTGTGACTCTGTGGCTGTGTTTCAGATGCTATCTGGATTGTCTTAATGAAGTTTACCACTCCGCTTTCTCCTCGTCTCATTAGTTAGGTTTAGTAAGAAACTTTGGCAGGAGCTACCTCAGACGCTGTTTAATATAGTCTGGGTCACCACAGATAAAAGCGGCCGTACATTGTATAAAGCACGTTAAATTTTTCATCTGCAACGGTGTTTGTGTTATGACCTTAACCGAGTCAAATTTGATAGTCCAATCAAAATCCTAGACTGGGCCTGCACTGTATATTTGACCTCTCAAGAACACCACTGAAGATAACGCCACTGAGGATTCTTAACCTTCCTATTGTAAACACTCATCAACTATGACAGCACCGAGCTGGTTATCTGGAGGTTGTGGGTTCAAATCCCATCAGAGGTATAGGTTTTTTTCTGTGCATTTATTTCCAGCTACTCAGAGAACCCATTGGCTACCTCAATTTACATCACGTTAATATAAAAAATACTGCGTAAATCAGCCACTCAATTTATAGTCCATCATGCTTGTTACAGATATCTGTGTATATCGCCGGCACGTAAAATAGACTTTAAATATCATTGGTTATTAAAAAATGGTGTCAAATACCTAAATGCGCAGAAAAAAAGCTTGTCCCTGTTGCTCAGTTGGTAGAGCAGTAGACCGGTAATCTGGAGGTCGTGGGTTCGAGTCACATCGGAGGTGTAGGTTTTTTCTGTACATATCTCTTCAGCTTTGACAGACCCCTACGCCCCACCCCTTGTGTAACTGAGTCTAATCCATTTGTCGTGTTCACAGGCTAGTATTGTAAAGGACCATGACTTGTCTACACATACCCTGCTAATACCCCGCTAATCAATCTTTATAACAAAGTAACTGCCGCTCAACCCTCGTCACACCACTAATCTGTCATTGAGGGTCAATCATACAGCTATATTGACAATTATTCCTAGCTTCATCGGCGATCATACATTTAGCATACTCGATGCGGAATGATCATTGACTATTCCCGATTTCGCAGCTTTATCGAAGACGCTCTATGTGTTGAATTGAGTTATGAAATCAGTGGTTAAGCACTCACCTCTCTGATACACTGTAGTCTGTCATTTGTTTGTTGGATATGGCGTTCCATATCATTCATTTTCAGCCATTACACTCATCACACTCCCCGCAGAGGTGACCTGAAACACGACGAAACGCCCCGTCTAAAACATGTTCAGTCTTCAACAGTCATTACATCATTCACAATGAATAAAGAGAGCTTTAAAATCCACTCGGGTATACAGACTTCCTGAGAGGCAGCCATACAGCACAAAAATGTGTACTACAACAACAACAACAGAAACTGTGACTCATCAAAATATGTGTATTTGTATAGTGTCATTTCCCATACAGATATCACCATTGTTCAACTAATGGAGTTGAAAAATAATTTGACAAAACCACTTTTTCAAGAGTGATTAAACCAGACAATAAATCTTATAGCTCAAAATAATGACTTTTTCTGAGTCTCTACTAGGGTAGTTAATATATACATCTAATTTATAAAACTGTTCTTTGACTACCATTTCCTTCTACAATCCATTGCCTGCGGGTAACTAAGGCACCCCTCCTCATCATATTTGCTATTATCTATACCCTAGTATATCCCTTACTGCATCACTATCACGCAGGCCACTCACTCTATAGCCTTAGGTGCCTTATTGGCATCACATATAGCTCTAACAAGCTAACAAATTATCATTCCTACAGCTACACACGATGGATGCACGATGCACTAGAGACATCCTATCGTGCCATGAAATCTGTTACGTAACATTTGCCTGACATCAATTTCCCGAAGCAGTAAGGAGCTCCTTCCATATACAGCGCGGAGGAATCAACGCCCACAGATATCAACGGTAATAAAACCACAGAACATGATCTGTCAACTTCCACGTTGGATCGATGAACAATTTTCGATGAAACGATAGAACAACAAAATGAGAAACTTGTTTCAAGATGGTCGGAAGTAATGTGGTGGTTGGTGATATCGATATATTGTTAACAGCAACATCAATATAATCAGTGAACATGTATACATATGGAAGGGTAAAGTCCAGGTGATTAACCAGCAACAATAGAACTAGACTGATATAATATACATTATTATAATTTTTATTATATGTATAATTTGTAGCCCAATGCCTTAATTGGAAAGCTAGCTTCCACTGAGATACATTCAGCTAGAAATTTTCTGAATTCTTGCTTGATGATCCAGCAGCAAATGGGTACAGAGTCGAGTTTTACAGCCAGTTAATAGGTACACAATGAAGCTTTTAGCCTTTTATATTAGAGAAATCAGTAGTGAATTTATGTATTATGGTCAGGGAATGGGGAGAGAATCAACGTTTTATAGTCATCAAATCAGGAGGAGAATTGATGCTTTTTAGCCAGGGAATGAAGTTAGCCCTGAATCCGTCTGGTAGTCATGAATGGGTAGCATCACTTGATAGCCAACGAATGGGTAGAGAATTACCGTAGCGTATTATTGACAGAAAATCAGTACACAATCAACATTTTGTACTCATCGAATGATTACAGAATCCATGTTATAGCGAGCAAATGAGTAAAGAATTATTGTTCATCGTAAATGAATGAATACAGTGCAGAATCAATATTTAAAATAGTTAATAAAAGTCAGGAAAATCAAGTTATATCAGTAGCGCTAGAACTGTACTAATATTGCACTTTATCACCAAGAACACAATGTAATATTGAGTCAATGAACCCATAATCAAACATGACACTGTCGTTTTTATTAGTACATGCAAAACATACAGGTAAAACGTTATGAGCAAAATATGATACATATATCGACATTGGTTTTAACGCCAATTGCATACAGTAATCCATTAAATTGTATAACGCACTGATGCCTTAAAATAGCTACATAAACTCTATTAAAGGTATCAAATTAAGACAAAGTTTTACAGCTAAATTTATTAACGCCTCGAATAGACGATCCGGAATACTCTACAAATAAGATCGTAAAATCATCCAATATATATTAATGTGGAGAGCTCAATAATACATGAAATCCGCCGTGACAATAGATCCTGTAAATTTCCGACCGACAGAAGGAGGGCGTAATTAGATATAATACCTATTAGGAGAGTCACAATGACTTAATCATATGAGGTAACTGTGGCTGGAGATGCGCGAAATAACCACACGTCGATGCGAATCAGGGAATAATTAAGAAGACAGAGAAAGTGTCAGTGACATCGGCTAGCTAAGATGTCTCAATAACGCGGCTATTCCGGCTAGTGTCTAATTTGTTATGCTATTAATAAAATCAATGCACGAAGCGAGATCGAGATCGAGAGACGGGATAGAGGCTGGAGGTGTACTAGCGACCGTCGGGCGGGCAACCGCCCCTATCCATAGGCTAATAGCTGCGTGCGTGCGACTACAACGCAAGATGTTATCGCAGCAATTATCCGCATAATGTTTCGAGTCGAGTCGCTATCAAAAGCCATCAATACTTGATGTGGTTTAAGTATAAACATGACACATGCAGCAGGGGCAGGGGCAGTGGCAGCGGTGGCCGGGCGCGGCGTCATCCGCGCGAGCGAGGGTGGAGACAACCGCCGCCTCCGTCGTTGCGATATATTGGATATATTGCGTAAAGTAATCAAGTATGCAGGCGAAACGATATGCCAGTCGAATCCAATAATCGGACATCTTGATTATATATGATTTAGCTGGCGCTATTTACCTCAGGAAAACAACCTGACAACTGCGGCAATTTATCATTTTGTCAATCAAGCACAGGGGGGAGGCTGTTGCTAGCCGAGGGACACATTAAGGGAAATAACTAAACATTGCGGGGGAAACAATCTCTTCAAAAGTTGCTGTAACTTTATGTTAGCTTCACATATATAATAAGCTATTACCATACCATGGAATTTACGTGTACGGGGTATATGACAAAGATTGGAGAATTATTGATGTAGAGAGGTGTGTGGGTATTGGATGTGGGAGGGCCACATCACCCACATGAACATGTTACGAGGCATTTATATATAGACTGAGCCATAATTGGTCCATGAGCAGGGAGACCTACTATAAATAAGTCACAGTGAATCTATTAGTAATCGTGTTGCAATAGGACCGAATGAGAACATCTGTGTCGGATTTCATCATTTCAAATTTCTTAACCCTTCGCACTCTATTGTCACAGA
Organism: Epimenia babai; assembly: GCA_011762755.2. NCBI lineage: Eukaryota > Metazoa > Mollusca > Solenogastres > Cavibelonia > Epimeniidae > Epimenia > Epimenia babai. The sequence goes on from WURV02181908.1 coordinate 6,260, forward strand.
ATTGTATTGCTATAGTAATGTTAATGTGATATGGAGTTGTCACTGTGTTAAGGGTTAATTTTCTCAAATGGAAAAAGATGAAAGAAATGAAGAAGATGAAGAAATATTGAAATTCATAAAAAGGTTCTTCTTCAATGGCTGTAATTAGTAGGGACAGATTTACTTTGTTCCTCATAAAGCATGGGAATAGATACAATTGCTAAACTCAAGATAAGCGAGTGATATATGACTGATAAAGGATTGATAAATGAATACAATCCATTAAATATGGATAAACAACAGTTATGTAGGTATAGCACTCAGGTGTCCCGATAAAGGCTCGATAAAGGCTCGAGAAAGGCTCGATTGGCTCCGTACTACTACAAATCCATTCGAAGAACGCTCTCAATACGGTTAATAGAAATTCGTAAATAATTGAGCAGTGTAAGTCTAAAGATGGGCACATGTAGAGGAGAAGTCACGAGACAGCATGGCGTCAATGAGTTGGCAGTGATGGAGATACTATTGATTAGATTGCGGTGACATTAGCGAGCAGAGCAACACCGCCTCAATACCGCCTCAACACCGCCGTACTGGGTGACTGGACTGGCATCACGGCACAAATGTATATTTGCAATAACCTGCCATAAACTGCCATTGTGCAGTGGGATGACTCTATTCCATTATTGATCAATAGACGCGCACGAACCCACTAGAGACGACGACGCCGCCATGTCTTACGACGACAGAGGCCAGTCACTTTACTCTCACTTTTTACGCATTATCGTTCCTTAATGAAATTCCAACAAGCCTAGAAACATGTGACTTGATACTTATGAAATTTTAATGAAGTTTACGATACAATTCATGAAAAATTTATCGAGATCTATTTAGCATCGAAGATTATTATTTCGAGTGATTTTCTACTGTATCGTGGCCGTGAATGCATTACGAACTTAGCTAAACAAAGTTCACGTGTGTACTATGTAGACATTCAGTTATAATAGCATCTTACGAATGTTTCTCTACAGTAATTATGGCACTGTATTTACCAGTGAATCTCATCTCATAAATCTGTCAATGGCAAACTTATCTATCAGATAATAGTCTCATGGCCTTCATCAAATCGTGGACTGTTGGAAAAGTGCAATTACAGGGTGGTATTTAAAACGTAACGTAACTTCTATTGGTTATTCTTAATTTCTTGGCGAATTTCGGGAATTTAGATGCATAAACTTTGATCTAAATGGCTCTGTCTCGTAGGCATAAAATGTGATCTAAATGGCTCTTGATCATAGGCGCAAAGAGCGATCTAAATGGGTCTATATCGCATAAATTACGATCTATATGGGTGAAAGACACAAAATTTGAGGTAAATGGCTATGTATCATAGGTGTAAGGTTCGATCTAAAGGGCTTACAATCATAGGTGTAAGGTGCGATCTAAATGGCCATGTAGCACAGGTGTAAGGTTCGATCTAAAGGGCTTACAATCATAAGTGTAAGGTGCGATCTAAATGGCTTACAATCATAGGTGTAAGGTGCGATCTAAATGGCCATGTACCACAGGTGTAAGGTTCGATCTAAATGGATTACGATCATAGGCACATAGTGCGATCCAAATTGTTCCATATAGCGCAAAATATACAGATATAATTGCCAATGGAAATCTCATTTGAAATCCGTTGAGGCGTAGCTGAGACTTGAGTCTCGTGCCTAATCCGTATCAGATTTTGAATAAATATGTTCAAAACAAACAATCCACAGATGCGATAAAAGTAGAGTTTTTAGGGATAAATATCTGTAGATAATCATAATGGTTTATTTGTAAACTAATTTTACCTTTCTTAGAGTCAATATATCTTTCACAAAAAGGGTTGACATAAAAGATTTAAGGGCCTGTAGGTTACAACAATGTCACTCTATTATGGGAAAAAAGGATCATGAACTTAAAAACAGATGCATTTTCAACATTTTCATATAAATAATGTGTCATGGCATCTTCAAAGTTATGCAACAGTTAATATTGAATAGTGAGCAATTACATGGGGAACGTAAACATAATATTTATAGTCATTCTTTATAGGCAGGGAAGACCGTAACGCTGCATTACATAATCACTGAGGCCAATCTTCAGAGAAGAATTCTGGAGGAGAATGCCACGAAAGAATGTGGAAGAGATTATAAAACAGACAGGTTCCCGTGATTTACGGTTCCTCTGTGGAACATCTGCATAGTGATGATTATTTCATTATATACATGTACATATTTATTTTAGGGTTAGTCAAACAATTTATGGTTAAAAGAAATATTTTATTGGACACGTATCTATGACCGAAAAATCTCTTTCGCCGATGTTTCACCTGTTGTTATATTTTAGCTGGGGGTTTGCTGCTTTCATGTGGGTAAGTGGCGGGTAAAACCTTTCATTAAAAGGTTAATGGCGTAGAAGACGCCGTGTGCTGGTAGGAGAATCTCTTAAAGAATTTTCTTCGTCGAAATTCAAAAATATCGAGAGATGAAAATATTTAAAAGTACATTGTCTTACGGTGACTATAACGGCCACGTGCACCAATCCAACACCTCTTGCGACTACGTACTCTAACAGCCACGTGCACCAATCCAACACCTCTTGCGACTACGTACGATCAATCAATCGATGTGAGAATTATGTACGGATATATCACATGATACACAGAACATATCCATTATAAACAATGATCTCTTCACGAGCGATGTTCGTTGACAGTTGACACACCGCTCAGCATCTCTGTCGAGCGAACCGTTAGACCGATTTCCGACGATATTTCCATGTCAACCGCCGATCTTGACACGTTAATCTACCAAGGTGAACTATCAGATACCGATTTCTTATTAACAGCATCATCCCACGCTACTGTCTGCGTATTTCTACTTCCTGCACATATTTTCTCCGTCCGCTATCCGACATATCCGTGACTTATTGATTCCGAATTCTGTGGATATTCTCACGACTTCGTACACCTATAAATACGCGGATGTAGAAGTATAATTACTCTATTGACTTACCTGGAACCGTAAACGTACCGCAACGATATTTGCTACGTAGCTAAAATCAATTATAGATGGCATTTCTGACATTCAATGCATCTTTATGTCGCGCTAAATTTTTATTGGATTCTGGGTTATAAAAACTTATTTTCTCTAACGCAATACGAGTAGACCGAACGGTGACTTTGTGACAGAAATTGATTAGCGTCGGTGATGACGTTATACCTGAAAGTATATACACTAAAGACGATAGTTGTTTAATATTTTCGGTTGAAATGACCTGTATGTCATTTTTCCAAAGATTGTCTATTCAACTCGGTGTTCAGGAAAGCTGAGTTAACTGGTAAGAATGTTACACTCATAAACGAAAGGTCATGGGTTTGAAACCACCCATTGCTTGGCTTCCCTGTGACGATCTTCAGCAAATCTTTATCTACTATTGCTGGAGTGAACCCATCTCTGAATTAAGTGGACACTTAAAGTCATTGTTGTATGGGTGCAAGTTTTGAAGGTATTGCATGTGCACTGAATAGCTGCCAGAAACATTCACTGTAAAAGTATCTAAGCCTTGCAGTCTATTGATGTTGTCCTTTACTTTAGTTTTTTTCACAGGGAAATACGTAGATGATAAAAATGCTTTGAAGGTGGCCAATGCCAGGGATTGGAAAAACTGCCTTTTGTCCAAGAGGTCAGCCGCAAACACTGTGTAAATGAGGAAAGTTAATTGTACTAAGCTGTGAGGATAATACTTGAATAAAAAAAGGCTATGATACCATCCCCACATTATTTCTCCCAAATTTTATACTCCTAAACTTAAAATAAGAATGCGTATATTTATTGAAGAAGAATATATCATCAAAATCACCATCTCGCTTTGTTTATATGACGATGAATTAAGACTAATCCAGGTAAGATTTCTCCCATGCCTTAGAGTCTCAGAGCGGAAGATATTTAAAACAAATGCTGATGTTGGATAAACAATGGATGAATGCAGTTGGGGCGTAGGATTCAACCAGGTGTGATTACAAAGTGAAGAAACAATGGATGAAATAGGTTGGATAAAGGATTCAACCATGTGTGATTACGAAAGTAAGTCAAAGACTAGAAACAGTGACAGTTCCCCATTTGCGATAATCTTTTGATATTCAACTATATCTACCACTACAAACATACGCAAATCCATTCTCTCATCAATGTTGTATTATCTCCCCTGATGAATATACACATAGTTACCTCCCTCTATCACTTTCTTCCTATTACTTTTTACTGTGCATTTCTCTACAGCTATTCTAAGTATAGAATCCTGTGAAAAATTATTACAAGCACACAATCCCAAGTCCATGCACAAAGTATAAGAATCAATTCTAACCGACGGTGGACTCTCAGACTCTTAGTGACTCGCCATCCTTCACTCTGTATTTAGTAGAATTTCCAGATAGGAGTAAAATTAGTATGGTATCATGAGCCTGGTGAGCAAAATGGGCTCAGTGTGAGCTGTGTATCATGAGCCTGGCATTGCGTGCTTGGTATCACGAACCTTAGTGTCACATACGTGGTATCAGGAACCTTAGTGTCACATACGTGGTATCACGAACCTTAGTGTCACATACGTGGTATCACGAACCTTAGTGTCACATACGAGGTATCACAAACCTTAGTGTCACATACGAGGTATCACAAACCTTAGTGTCACATACGAGCCTGTAGCATCAGCCTACGATGACGACTCTAACACCATGAGCCGGTAGCACGAGCCTACAATGACGAGTCTAACACCATGAGCCTGGTAGCACGAGCCTACAATGACGAGTCTAACACCATGAGCCTGTAGCATCAGCCTACAATGACAAGTCTAGCACCATGAGCCTGTAGCATGGGCCTACAATGATGAGTCTAACACCATGAGCCTGTAGCACGAGCCTACAATGATGAGTCTAACACCATGAGCCTGTAGCATGAGCCTACAATAACGAGTCTAACACCATGAGCCTGGTAGCACGAGCCTACAATGACGAGTCTAACACCATGAGCCTGGTAGCACAAGCCTACAATGACGAGTCTAACACCATAAGCCTGTAGCATGAGCCTACAATGACATCTCTAGCACCATGAGCCTGTAGCACGGGCCTACAATGATGAGTCTAACACCATGAGCCTGGTAGCACGAGCCTACAATGACAAGTCTAGCACCATAAGCCTGGTAGCATGAGCCTACAATGACGAGTCTAGCACTATGAGCCTGGTAGCATGAGCCTACAATGACGAGTCTAACACCATGAGCCTGGTATCATGCGCCGGCGATCATGAGCCTGGTATCACAAAACTTGCGAGGACACAAAGACGGTTGTTTGCTTGAACACGCTCAGTCAAAAGAGGTCGTCAGACAGTCAGACACTTCTCTCACTCAACAATAACGGTTGAAACATTAGTATTTCTAGGCTAGAGAGCTGCCTCGCGAAGGCGTGCTCTCGATTGCTCCGACTGCTAGCTACTTGATCCCATACGCTATTATACAATTATATCAAGAGTTACACAATGCAAATTATCGTGTCAATTTTTAAGACTGAAATAACTACGACACCTGATTAAAAATTAATATTACAAATACATTAACAATTATATCATTCCAATCAATATATCTGTGAAATATACTACCAATTAGCTACTGCACGCTGCTGATCGATATGTCTAACAACCTAAATAAACCACATGTCACAAATTAACTCACATTACCATGCATATCTACAATGGAAACGGGTCAATTGCGCACAGATGGTACAATAGGCTATTTCACAATATAGTTCACACAGTCATATGTCATACAACTGCTCCAGGGGGGAGGTACAAAACTGGCGATACAGACAACTAATGTCTAATATCAACAAACATCATTTGCCAATTATTTTATCTGAGCGTGAATAACTTATTCTCATAGAGAATCGACTTAGATGAGGAGAGGAGGCCATTTTAACACCGTTTCTCAATTACGCGGAGTTATACAATTCAATTAGTAATTAGGTTTTTACCTGTACGACACATGTTTCTAAGATTGTCGGGACAAACGATGCGTTATCGATTACCTGAACTGGGGTAGCGAGCGGCGATTCTAAACGAACGCTCACCGGAGTCGTTAAACGAAGGCTCGAATGTATTCATCGCGCGATTATGTTGGGAGGGAAAATCAATGAGAGATGCGATTACTTCTGGAGTTATACCCGGGTGTAATGTGGCGACGCCATCTCAGACTACGACGTGTTTGATATGGTCATGCCACATAGTTAAGACAGACGCGGTGATACAGTGATGCAATGAATGATGGGGATACGATCGCAATATATTGATCGGACATTGCGATGTATAGTAATCGGGTCGAGAATGCGACACAGTGATGGGGCAGAGATTAACGTGATGTGGCAAAAATTCAGGGAGATGGGGCAGATATGGCGACGGTGCTGCAGCAAAGATCGCGATGCAGACATAGGTCAGAGATAGTGGTGATGTAATGAGGTAGAGATTGTGATACAGTGATGGGGCAGAGATAAAGGTGATGTTGCAAAAATTCAGAGAGATGGGGCAGATATGGCGACGCTACTGCAGCAAAGATTGCGACGCAGACATAGGTCAAAGATAGTGGTGATGTAATGAGATAGAGATTGTGATACAGTGATGGGGCAGAGATTAACGTGATGTGGCAAAAATTCAGGGAGATGGGGCAGATATGGCGACACTGCTGCAGCAAAGATCGCGATGCAGACATAGGTCAGAGATAGTGGTGCTGTAATGAGGTAGAGATTGTGATACAGTGATGGGGCAGAGATTAACGTGATGTGGCAAAAATTCAGAGAGAGATGGGGCAGATATGGCGACGCTACTGCAGCAAAGATTGCGACGCAGACATAGGTCAAAGATAGTGGTGATG
>WURV02181919.1:0-13185 GCA_011762755.2 Epimenia babai
TTTCGGTATATAAGTACACTCACTGTATTAAGCGACCACCTGTCTTAAGCGACCGTATTACGCCGGTCCCGCGGACGATCACTTAATACAGGTTTCACTGTATATGCGTTATACTATTATTATAACTGTTTTTGACCATTGTCCTTGGTCTTTTAATATTAGAGTGGTACTATTCAAATATGAAATTTTCACCCATCATTTGTCACCCACAAATGGTAACAAATGGAGTGTATTTTGAATCCATTATAATAGTATAATGATATTAATTATCTTAATTATCCACATTGAGTTCCATTTAGTTATCGTTAGTCTAATATTCAGATGAAATCCTTTAATATGCTTTTAGTTTCGATGGGTACTGCATTAAAAACATTGCATATAAGCCTATATACACAGTGGCTTCAATCTACCTACTTGTCTGTTTCAACACTAGTGAAGTACTTGGCTCCTCGAAGGATATACTGGGCAGTAAAATCTTGGGAAAGAAATCACTGTTGGAAAAAGTCATAGTGGAACTTTCCATTGTAAAATACCTAGTTTAGATCGAATGTAGGTCAACCCATAGGGGAAGTACCCCGTCGCGTGGTAATGAGATAGAAGTCTGCCTAGAGTGATCCAAGATTCGAGTGTGGGTCACCCTTATTGACCAATTCATATTAGCATGGAATATATATGGATAAGTAATGGGCATTTCTCGGTGCACATAAATTTGTTCGTGACGGCCGGTAAAGGTCATGCAGAAGTAGAGCTGATTATATCGGCGTGGTCGCACGTTGTTACGCGTTGTCGCCCGTGTGGCCGCTTCTATTGCTTGTGGAACCATTAATATTCGTGCGCAGGGAAAGGTTATATAGAAACGTAATTAATCTACTTCGATTTATCGTTAAAACTCCTTCAAGACGAACGTTGTGGGTGGTCAGCGCATACGAATGAGTTCACCGTTTGAGAGTGGTAAGGTCTTACAGGCACCACGAGTCAACATACACATGGATGAATTTGATGCAGTCATCGTTTCATCATATCGTCGACAGTTCTATTGAAGGATTCATCAATCTTATTTACTGAATGGTCAAGTCACGGTCAAGTCGTGGTCAATTCATGATCATGATCTATTCTCGTTGTGGCCATAGTGTGAAATTGCTGCATTCAATTAACACTTTGAAGTTGCAACATTCAACTGTTACTGTGGTAGCTTTATTCGATCCACTCTTACTATTTCAGTATTGCAGAGACATAGTGAAATTGTTATGTGATTATGCAGATTTTTCAGACTTCTGTCGATCAATTTTGGTTTCATTCAGATTATATCCAATAGCCCACTTGCTAGTTTTAGCCGATTACCTAAGTATTTGAAATTGCACACATACCATGCATCTTTACTGCGTTTCTAATTACTGTAATGGCAAGTTTTACCCCAGCATGGGACATTTCTTCAATAACCATACTTGATGCAGCATCATAATAATCAAACCTGTCAAACCTGAGTCAGACCGTTTCTATATTTTACGATTCACATGGCTGAAATGCTAATAATAATAAATAGCGTCTCTACAGTGAAATATATCATCACCTCCAATCATACTGCTCCCATGCACAGATTGATCCACCAAATGTGTACTATCAAATGTACACCAGTACATTAAAACATTTGCATGATGTAGGTGAGGGAAAAAGGTTGAATCAAAGAACGAACAGGCCTGTCTGTCATCATAGGCACAAGACCCCTGGTAGTTTGTTGCTATTGTCCATACTGCAGCATGGCATGTGACACTATGCTGATAGGATGGGATATTTATTTAGTAGTTGGGTGTAATAGGGCTAGCTGCCTTCTATTGTGTGCCTAATACATAGATATAAGTGTTGACTATGTCTGATCAAATTCCAGGTCCTATACTGAAGCGATGGCACTGTGATGATCAACTGCATTGTCAGTCTAAATTTTCACCGTGAGAAACAGTTTACTGCAGTGAAGTTGTCATCTAATTGGTCGTCATTGTCGATATTTACGATAGTTACGAGGTAGATGCGATCATATGATGATGTTGAAGAGGATGGACACATTGTCTGAATAATTAATGGCTAATTCTCACTTGTTACTAAATGCGTAGGTGCCTAGTGTGCGTGATTTAGAAGCGCCCACATCAACCGGCCCGTGGTAAGGTCTTGCTGTTAACTAAGCTCTCATCATCCAATCATAATGCTAAACAATAGCCGGGTATGGGTGCACATGGCCCTCACTCAACCTAAACCGCTTACATAATTATGTAATGACATGATGAGATATGTACATCATTCATATCTGCAATGTAATCCTCTCACTGTCTGGAGCTATGTTATGCTCAAGGTCTTATACTTACCTATAAGTTAACTCATAGATGAACACTGTCACCCGATATATGTCAGGGCCATATCGCTGCAGAGAAAGGCTCATCAAGATCCAGTCTAAGAAGATAGCAAACATAAGATTATTAGTATTTCTATTCAACGAATTTATAATCTAACATGAGGATAATTATGTTGTCCATAATGTTTTTGTCTATAAAAAAGGTAAAGGTAACCCCTTATTGATGAACTGACATACGTGTGACAATAAAAATACTCGCCTCAACCAAAACAAATGTCACAATGTCATAACTTAATCATTTAGATTTGTCAGCCCGGGTTTTGGTGATTTTTCAATATAATGTCAGAATTACCCGGATTTAAACTACATAGTCATGTAATATCGCAATGTGATTTCTAAAATAGACTGCAGTAATGTACCTCTTTAGTCGGTGATCTCGTAATATTTTATTTTTTAATCTTCTGTTCCCTATCATTACTGTTGAGATTACTACTAATGAATTAACTCTCAAAAATTTATTACAAAATTTCCCAAAGGTACGTGAAATATAGTATGAAATGAAATGAAATTTTATTGATATATATAGTGCCCTTTTAACACATGGCTATCAAAGACACTTGATAAATTTATGGTTACTATCATTAACTAGAAACACAAGGAATACAGTTCAAAATCAAACTCGGTATACCATGAATAAATCGAAAATAAAATAGGCATATACAGTAAGATCGCATTTAAAGAAAATATAACTATAAATATTACAGCACAGATCGGATATTTGCACAGTGTCAGACATATAAAAACCGCTGTAAAAAATATGTTAAATATCACTCGAAAAACACAACATATAAGAAAATTACCCACTGTTAACTTAGCAAAAGGTAGTAGAAAAATAAAACGTTTGGATTTAAAGGTATTCAGCACTGTACATTGTCTAATGCGTGATGGAATAGAATTAAAAAGAATGGGTAAAATAAGAAATGTCTTTTTAATCCACATATATGGTTGTATGAATGCAATCCAATATGACATATTGACCTGCGATAGTTTATCTATACATTAATGCCCATTAGGTCAATTGTTATGGATTATTATTAGTAAGAGAAGATCACTATGCAGCCAGATAAACTCATACTGATCATATTAAGAGCCTACTTGGTGGGGGCGAGGGTCAGTGGTGATATCAGTGTGTTATATATTCCTAAGATGTAGACAGTTGTCATATCCTGACTAATCGCTTTTATTATTAAAAAAATTGTAAAAAAAATTGTTCAACTGAATATTTTTTTATCATATTACCAATATTATGGATTTTTCTGCGAATACACTTGAGGAAAAAAGTTGAGCCCCACCGTATATTTATTTCACTGTAGCTATTGCGTAAATGTTACATTTTAGTAATATCATTAGTATCTTTATGCTGGTTTTTTTTTCGCAGAGTGAAATCACGCAAATATAACGGTTACGTCGCATTTTAATTACGATAATTTTTAATTCCATAAAGTGATCATTTTTGGGTAAAATTGATGGTTCTCAAACTTTTTTGCTACATAGAACAACCGAAGTTGAATATTGAAATTACACATAAAAATGTTCAGATAGAAGCCAATGTTCATGAAATTGTCCAATAATGTCAGTATTTCGTATCGCCGCAACGAGCATTCGGGATGGCAAGAACCGTTCTCAGCAAGGAGTTTCGGTGCTGAATGCTGACAAGGGTACCCTACTCGTGTCCTCGTGTAGTACTGACTCTAATTCATCAACATTTTATACTGGTTAATTTCTCCGTTGACTTTTTGACCGATAATATATCGCAGATGTGCCTAATAGGATTGAGATCAGGACTTTATGGTGGCCATGGTAGAGTAGTGATGGTGTTGTTCTGCAGAAATTTGATAACCGCGCGAGATCTGCGGGGTATTGCATTGTCATCCATAAAAACTGGATGTGAATTCAGCACATGGTCCACATAATGTGGCACCACTATGTTTTTGAGGATTGTGTTGCGCTATCTTTGGCCAGTTGGTATTCCTCGAAGTGTCTGAATGTCTAACTCACAGTCATAGGACATATAATCCCAGATCTGGACCCTCCTCCAAATGGAACCTCTTCGCTGACGTTCTTTTGTGCAAAAGCTACTCCACATTGCCTCCAAACTTGAATTCTGCAGTAATGCAGAAGAAAGGTACTGTCGTCTGAGAAATGAACCTTTCTCCATTTGCGCAGGTTTCAGTGTTGCTACTGCATACACCACTCCCTTCTCGCCTGTTTGTCAAGCTTCTTTAGTTGAATTCTTCGTACTGGTCATCTGGCACGATAACCGAGATTCCACAATTCCACAGCCGATTACGTACAGTTCTTGTATACATTGGACAGTGTTACCACCACATGGATTGTAAGGCGTTACAACAGGCAAAATTATATCTTCACATTAGTTTTCCGAGGCGTCTCTCATCACGTTCATCCGCTTTCTTGGGTCTCCCGGACCTTGCGCGACCTTTTACATCACCAGTCTTTCTCTATACTTGGTGATCAGTTTATATCAACACGGCGATCATAGCCCATCTCGCTACTAATCACACGGTTACACATGCCAGTGTGCTCCATCCCTTTAATTCGCCATCTTTGTCCTATCGATATTGTTCTACAAGCCATAGTCATTAATACACAGTCTAGAATGGACATGGTGTGAGAATAACGAACTGAGTTTTTATGTATATAGCAAAAACTGACATTCTGACTGCATTTATCATGTCCAAGTACGGTATTGTTGTGAGCTTACATGTTACATAGGCTCAACACTTTATGGCCTAAAAGTATACCTAGTAATTACACTAATATATGTCATACATTCTCAATTTTATACTCAGAAAAAAATTATAGGGTGGGGCTCAACTTTTTATGGTTTGTAGGTTTCTGTATCATAATAAATTGAAATAGTCAATAAATCTAAAGGTTATGTAAAATATATGTTACGCAATTTTATTCACATACAATTTTATTAACACCATTTTATTAACATACCATTTTTAACATACCATTTCCTTACGCACCATTTAATTAATATACCATTTAATTAACATACCATTTTATTAACCCACCATATTATTAACATACCAATTTATCAACGCACCATTTTATTAATATACCATTTTATTAACACACCATTTTATTAACACAATATTTCATTATCATGCCGTTTAACTAGCAACACTTTTATGAACGGACAATTTTATTTAAACACCGTTTTTACCTAAATAATTCAATTAAATTTTTCCATGCATATATGACTATTTGATTGTTATTTTTACCTTCTCAAATGTTTTATCTCAATGTTCCTAAATGTATTATTTGGAATGTAAATTCTGTCAATAATGAAACAAGCTGAAAAGAAAATTTTCATATTTTTCCTTAAATAAAAGTTGAAGATTTATTAACTTCTTTTAAGCAAGAAACATAATTTAATTGGATAATAATTGGTCATGTAAACTGACTTATCTAAGAATTTTCTGCTACTATATCATCTTCTGATACATGTATGAAATATTAAGCATAAGCTCAAAAAATAGGCGAGTTGGAATTTGTGCAAATACCTTCTATTATCCTTCAAATAACAACTGTTGTATGTATGTCCTGTAAGACCTCGACCTCCCTTAATCAACTCTCCATTTGCCTGATTTTCTACCTAATGCAGTCTGTCCACTATGTCGGTGATTCCCTAAGGGTATACTATCTATTACCATTCAACTCGTTTTATCCATCACTTGCGTCTTCAGCTAGACTCCGCGCCCCCCGATAACTGCCAGAATAGATCGCTATTGTCTAAGTGGGAGTTGTTCTGCTTGTTAGGTATGCTATATGCGCCGTGCCTGGTCATCTTGTACGGTGTCTTTGCTGCGAATGCCGAGTGTCACATATGCCTTTCGTAGAATGCTCCATCGATTCGCGACAAACACTAGCTACATCAGCAAAGCCAGCACCCTGTAGCACGCCGTTTCTCTCCAAACAGTTTTACGCTCTTATTATCGTCACTGCCAGCGAACTTTTGTGTTGCAAAGAAATAGGTCGAATTATTTATTTCTGAACATCTGTTCCTTTGCTTCACTATTCATTGACACTCTGTATCAGTCATTAGCTCTTCCATATTCTCTTCATGTGTATTTTATTAACGCGTGTATTATTCAATTTGGCAGAATTCCGTATAAAAAAATATTAGTTGCGCTACGACTACATCTTTAGTTCTTATGTTTTGTCAACTGTTACTTAAAATGCAATCAGTAATTAGTGAGTGAACCATTAACCACGATGTAGTGTGTGTGTTTTTCTGTATAATTTTCATATTAGTTTATTTTCTAATAATGAAGTCAATGACATGGCTGTTAACATTTTAAAATCGTTATTTAATTGTTGGAAACATCGATAGCAATCGTGTCGATGAATCGCTTTGTTGCATGATTTATACGGCAGCATCTGCGTATGTTACAACATCATTCCTTATGTTCCACCGAGTTTAACGCATCGTTTCTGTTCCGCCGCATCTATGATGAGGAGCAAATGGTGTTTCTTTAGCTGCAGGGTGACACTGCCGAAATGCGTCAAGTGCTGTTCCCAGCCTTCGTCACCCAAGTATGTCATCTACGGTACTCAAGTCACCGCAGTCTTTTCTGTATTTATCATACTGTATATACGTTGTGATACTACCTAGTAACGAATATTTACAGTAGTTTGATTTTGTTGAATTGGTTCTATCTTTAGTATCATCTCACATTAATAGGTCACTACCTACATGTTTTACGACATAAATGCTTCGGGGACATATAATTGAGTCCACAAGTCTATTATATCATCACTAGGTAGTATTCATATTTAACATTAATGACGCCAGTTTTGTTGTGTCAAAGACCAGGGAACATGCCAGAAGATCAATATTACTGACCAGCGTTCACACCACATAATGTAAGGTCTAGTTATTAATGACTAGCCTTCACATTTTGTGCCCACCTATGGCACCATTTACATGTAATTTATTGATATCTTTGATATATCAACCCATTTCTTTATTTATTCGGAGAAAGCATTTTCCAGTTAATATCTCAAAAGACGCCCTCTTAAAATATTCATGGGATTCGTAGAATATTGCGTTATTAATTATTATTGATGAATATATCATGTGGGTGTCAAGGACTGTCTTCAGGTAAGGGATCTGCAATATATAGGGATATACAGAGTAGTTTTCCATGAAAAATATCATGAATGTGAATCTGCGATTCAATACCCGTCGGCTAATTTCAGTTTGTTTGATGTTGACAATTTTGTATCCTTGGATTAGTTTACTATTGTTGAAAGACATTTATCGTGGATATTTATTGTTTATTGCTGCAATTGAATTTTTTTGTCACTTTATGTAGCTCATGGGATACTGAATCAAAATGTATTTCTTGATCTATGTCGAATTAAAGGTCGTAACAAAATAACAAATATTCGAAATGCCTATGTGATGAAATACTAATATGACTGAAATATGGAAGATATGAACACGGATGGAATGCCAACGTGACTGAATCAATAATGTGTTTGAAATACTGCTGTTACTGAAGTACTGTGACCGAAACATCAGCGTGACTGACATACCAACATGACTGACATACCAACATGACTGAAATACCAACGTGACTGAAACCTCAACTTAGGGTATACTTAGTTTGACTTTGAACTGTATTCCTTGTATTCCTTATACTCCTTGCATTTCTATTGAGTCATAGTAACCATAAATTTGTGTAGTGTCTTTGCACTCGAAATCAAATAGAATTTCATTTCATTTCTTCTAATGGTTGTGTTAGGCTATGATTTAACTGTACATTCATGTACATTCTATATTGTTATGAAATATAATTAGTTATCACATAAAATGTATATAGGCGCTTTAGAGACATAATACTTATTAGGGCACCTCCAAAAGAAATGAATGGATTATCATTATTATATTTTGTTATTAACGCATTTCAAACACAACCTCGAACACATGACTAATGTGATTGTAGCATCAATCTGACTGATATAGCAGCGTGACTGAAATGTCAACCTGACTAAAATACCGACGTGTTGATGCACTAATGTGACAAAAACTGTGATGTGAATGAAACACCATCGTGACTCAACCTAGTTCCACCTACATGAAGCACATTCTCATTAAGGAAATTATTTAACATATATGTAAATAAATAAAAGATCGCTTTACTAACATAAAAGCATAATTAGGATGGTCCATTTAATCTTGTATTTTGGTCAATGGCTCAATTCTTTCCAAAAACTGAATGTACAGTGTTAAATTAACCAATGTTCAAAATTGATCGCAGAAATTTTCCAGGTACACTTAAAATTCTCGGAAGAAATAATGATGGTTAATTTTAGATATATTGATTGAATATCAGCGCCAATTAGCTCAGTAGTATATGGAGGGGACTATCTGTATAATGCGGTTAATGGGAACTATTATTGTCTCAGGCCATTTAGATGAATTGATGCCCAGACTAATGACCTTTCATTAACGAGCGGTCGTTGGTCAGTAGGCTAATGTGTACCTTGTCATCGGACATTGGTCATTCCATAATCCCATATCAGAGCCTTCAATAAGGTCTTAAGCATAAGCACTGGCACGCTTTGTCATTACTCCCGTTGTCTGCATGAAATTGCGATTGATTTGGTGATGCCTTCAATATTGCGTTGCTTTCCACCGTAAGACTATTGTATTTATGATCAACGACTAGGTCATATTCGGAATGTTACAGAGATTTCTTACTTTAAGAAATCGGCTCTTTGCCTCTAAATACGAGAAAAACAAAGGTAAAGCACGATCAAGTATACTTGGGATAGTAAAATATGCGTTCATCTGTGAGTTGAAACAGCATTGCCTTTGTTTTTAGTGTTTGCAATATAGCTAACACAGCAACCCACACCTATGTATTTACATCTAAGTCACAATGTACTTGTCTCTTTATTCGCCTCAACATATTTACTTAAGACTATTTATTTATTTATTGAATTTTATAATTTATTTGTTTATCACTATATATAGATGATTTTTAGGTGATTTTTGAGTTTGAATTATCTCTTAATTAATATTCTCAAATTATTATAGAATTATTATAATAAAATTTTAATATATTTTGCCTTTTTACAAGGATGTATCAATCGGAAGTTTTACTCATGACATGCAGAGCTGCAATGTTTTCAATTTTTAATATGCAGCATACTGCAATTCATTAGCTCAGCTGTGCTTATGCTCGGTGAGCTTTAGTGATCAGAGTTTGTCCGTCATTCGTTTGCCCGTCGATCCGATGTTAACATTTTCTTAAAAAAAATTTCTCAAGAACCTCTTATCGCAGGAATCTGTTACTTAACAGATAATGTCCTTGGGTTGGTCTATCCAAGATTTGTTCATGGTATCATCATTGCAGCTCGGGGAAGTAACTTCTGCCAATATTCGTATTTTAGATTACAAAAATTTTTTCTTCACCGGTTATTGCAGGGGTCTGCCATTTGGCAGATATTGTCCTTGGGCTAGTATCTTTCAGATATTTCAGCATTTTTTATCGACTTTCATTTAAACATCTTTATCTCCAGGTCCTCTTAGTGCGAAGGTCTGCCAATTGGCAGATATTGTCTGTGTAGGTCTCATTCCGATTTATTTAGGGCATCTCTTGGCAATTAGATGTCATTTCAGCCAAGGTTTTTTCCACAAATATGTTTTGTTTCACCTTCGTAATGGGTATTGTCAGGTCTCTTTAGCCTCGTGTTTTTGATGTCAGGCAGTCTCATTGTTGTCTTCTTGTTCTAATAACGAGATTCATTGACCTCTTGTTCTGTCTTTTTCTCACTTCTTTCTCTTTCTTCAGATGAATGTCTTGAGCCCTCTTTGGTCTCTTGTTATTATTTGTTCTAATTATAAATAATATGTTCGCAACTGCCCTCTACAAGTATACTTAGTAAGTACAGAAACTGCCTCTTCATTTATGCATGTTAGCATCATGAGATTTCCATTGGTCACCTTTAATGCATCAATGATCAAACATGTACTTATTGCCCTGCCTCCTATATTTCACGATTGCCGATGACCTCGGGTGGCTCCAGAATAGTATATATCGACTTGTTTTGTAAATGCCAGGGTATTCCTGGCGATTGCCATATGAAGATCGCCGCAGGATGCGTGTCAAACAGACTTATGAACGTCATCGCTCTCTTTACGATATTTATCGCTCACGATATTTGACAGTAGACTGTTTATATTGTCACACACCGCACCTAATGCCCCAAACAAACACCGTGACATATGATAAACCTACTGTACTCGCACGGAAAAACAATAAGGTCACTACACTCACCACAACTGTCGACGTCATCTGTCGTAGTATGGCTTTCACAACTCTGTCAGTCTCCATTTGTTATTATGTCAGTCACGAGCTGTCCAATGAGTTTTACCTATCCCTCATTCATCTGTTTACATTTCCTTATGTGTATTCCCAGTTTATTAATGGAATCACTTGCAGGTTCTTGAGTGCGAAACGTACTGACCGACAAAGGCCGTCTTTTAATAAACTGGCAGTTAAATGTCAGACGCTCTGAATCCCATGATTGATTGACTCTAGAGATCAGCATTTGAGTGCATCACCCTTTTAATGTGTATTTTGTCATCTGCCCATCTTGAAGATTTGTCTTTTGCTTTATTTATCGGGCAGTATGTCATAGTTCCTGGAGCTCTTTCTGCCATGTCTCTTATTGTTATAAAGAAATTATTAGTGGTGCGATGTTACATAGATTGTTTTACAGACAAGATGCGTTGCTCTCCGAATGAATGTGTCTATTTACTGAATGTTGTATCAGTGATACTATTTAATGTAATTATGCTAATTATACATAGTTTGTATGATCTACTTTATTAAGTGAAAATGTTTTTGTGATTTTTAATAAATAGATTGTCAAACTGCCACACTTGATTAAATAATCAAATTCTGAGAAGTTTTGAATCCTGTCATCGGTCACTCTTGCAAAAGGATTTAAGTAAGAGGTGCCAGATCTCTTAGGTTGATATCCCGAACTATTCAAGATTCAGGTGTAGTACATATGTGTGAATAGGTGAAATGTTTCACATCTGTACGTTATTCCCATCTGATTATTGTAGAGTGCGGCGTGGGTCATCACAAGGGCCTCCCACCCACCACGGCCACACGCATAATGTACAGCAGATACAGCAACTACAGGATGCAAATTCCGCGGCATGTGGCACAACCGCCAACAAATACAGTGGTGAGTTGATCCAGGCTCGTGCCAGTGTGGTAAAGTCATGCACTTTGTGATCATTCATATCGATCGATCGCATGACGTACCTGTCTGTTTTGTTGAGAATCATTTGATGTATCCTGCGCTGAATCGTGTGATAAATCCCGTGATTAATTGTGTGTGGTATATCACGTGATGAAAGGTGTGAAAAATTTGGCGAGAAATCGTCTAATGAATCGTGGGAAGTGTTAAAATGTGTGAAGAATCGTGTGATGAATCATATGCTGAATGACGTGATGAATTATATGCTGAATCATGTGATGAGTTATATGCTGAACGTGTGATGAATTATATATGCTGAACGTGTGATGAATTATATGCTGAACATGTGATGTGTTATATGCTGAATGTGTGATGAATTATATGCTGAATCATGTGATGAATTATATGCTGAATCATGTGATGAATTATATGCTGAATCATGTGAACAGTAGCGTGATGAAATGCTTGATGAATCATGTGATAAATCGCGTAAAGAATATTGTGATAAAATGTATGCTGAATGCAACGTGAAATAAATCTTTTACAGACTGCAAAAATCAGTCAATAAAGGCTCTAATATACGGTTTACAATGAAATATTTGGCAGCTATTCAGTACATATACAATACCTTTGACGCTTGCATACCGCCCACTAAACATGATGTCAGGCATCTACCCATTTTGGAGACGAGTTTATTCCAGGAATCGTGAATAAATGAGTTGCTTAGAATCATTGCAAAAAAGTCAACCGGTGGGCATTTTTGAACCCGCGACCGTTCAGGTTACGAGTTCAGTGCTCCTGTAAAAAAGAAAAAAGGCAAGATTTTAGTGCCACTCTATTAATGCTAATAAACATTGCGCTACATACATTTCCCCTTGAAAAATTTTTACAATAAGCCACTTCTTGCTCATTTCCTGTTGTGGAAGACATGGGGAAATGTTTAGCTCGTGTGGATACGCATGTAAGGTAAGCGCTTCTAACCATTGCACCATCGGCGCCGACATGCTGAATCGTGTGATGAATCGTGTGATGAATCGTGTGATGAATCGTGTGATGAATCGTGTGATGAATCGTGTGATGAATCGTGTTGTGAATTGTCTGATGAATCTCTTGAAGAATAGTGTGATGAATTACTTAAATAATTATGTGATGAAATGTTTGATTAGTCCTTTGTTGAAATGTGTGATGAATCGTGTGATGAATCGTGTGATGAATCATGTGATGAATCGTGTTGTGAATTGTCTGATGAATCTCGTGAAGAATAGTGTGATGAATTACTTAAATGATTATGTGATGAAATGTTTGATTAGTCCTTTGTTGAAATGTGTGATGAATCGTGTGATGAATTGTGTGAAGAATCAAGTCCAGTACCTCCTGTGATATTCAGATATGAGTGCACCATGTGATATTTGTACCACTCCATATACTGGTGCACCCTGTGAAATTTAATAATAATAATAATGGAATTTATATACCACCTGAACCATCGGCAATGATGCTCTCAGGTGGTTTACAATGATAAA
>WURV02181930.1:0-13184 GCA_011762755.2 Epimenia babai
TCGTGAGCATACGTTACGTGGGTCGTGAGCATATGTTACGTGGGTCGTGAGCATACATTAAGTGGGTCGTGAGAATATGTTAAGTGGGTCGTGAGAATACGTTAAGTGGGTGGTGAGAATATGTTAAGTGGGTCGTGAGAATACGTTAAGTGGGTCGTGAGAATATGTTAAGTGGGTCGTGAGCATACGTTAAGTGGGTCGTGAACATACGTTAAGTGGGTCGTGAGCATACGTTAAGTGTGTCGTGAACATACGTTAAGTGGGTCGTGAACATACGTTAAGTGTGTCGTGAGCATACGTTAAGTGGGTCGTGAGCATACGTTACGTGGGTCGTGAGCATATGTTACGTGGGTCGTGAGCATACATTAAGTGGGTCGTGAGAATACGTTAAGTGGGTCATAAGAATTTGTTAAGTGGGTCGTAAAAATATGTCAAGTGGGTCGTGAGCATATGTTAAATGGGTCATGAACGTATGTTGAGTGGGCCACAGTAACCTAGTTGTCACCATCGCGTCAAAGAAAAGTTACCTGTATGTAGAATGATATGAATTGACTATATGTAAAAGTAAAACAATAAACCTGACTGAATATTTATCTCCTAGAAATAAGAATCTCTTCTTACATCTTCCATTTTCTAAATTGGAATCATTTCCTACGTTTCGTTAAGTTTTCTTAACAAATTATGTCATCTCAAATGTGCGGGTAAATATAAAAATGATAAGACGATGTTCGAACCTTGATGTCGTAAATACTGGAACTATGGAAGAGGAATGACCAGGCCTTGCCGACTTTGTTCAGGTTGTGGACATCCCAAATGTATAGACTGTGGTCATTGTACACGCATGTCACCTGCCGTGCAAACCCCCCGGATTGGATTACGTACACATGTTAAGTTGTGCGTCTGTCTATGCATTTCCAGGTATCAGATTTCAAATCTAAACAGTTTGATTATGGAGCAAAATTACTGGCAGATTTGAGAACAGCATGGTCGTGTGGTGGATGTCTTATCTGTCATGCTATCTAATAAACGCATTAGTTAATTAACATTAATTAATAAAAATTACAGAATTGCCTCCCCTTCCAACTATAAAATTTTGTTTTAATAACATTGTAAAGTTGTAAAACATCTTTGGTCAGCTTGTAGCTTTCTAATCTCTACAAGAATTCTCAAAATGTTAGACACAGATAAGTTAATAATTAATTACATTTCAACGAAAATTATAAACCCTTGTAGCTATTAGTATCATGCATCATACTTGGCAAAACCGAAAAACTGCACTAAAATTATGACATTAACACGAATATTCTAATAACAAGATAGAACCACCATAGTTAAGTAATGAATAGGGCTATATGGGTCTTTTAAAATGTATGATATTAACTGAATTGTTCCATTAAAAGGGATGATGAAGTCACAGATTCTACAGTCCCTCCTACTGTATTGTTTCATCGAAGGTAGCCAAAGTGATTTGCATTGCACCTTTTTGTTGGTGTCATCGAGTATGACAGCAATCACATCAGGATATTTCGCGTCCTTGTCTCCCGACACCATATGGCTGTAACAGGCAAAGGGGAAACGACTGCAACAACTTAAAAAAAAACAATGTAATAAGTACGCTAACAACCCTAGATAAACTACAGAGAAAGTTACTACAGTTGAATCATAATATACTATAGTTCAATATCGACATTCCGTTTTACTGACCAGAAAGGTCGTAGGGCGATACGGACTCCTGATCGAATTTTCTATTCCCACCTGTAGCTCTAACAGTAAATGAATACATATTTATAAATGTTTCATAGCCACATAGTGCAGTAGCCTACAAAAACAGGAAAATCTTGGCAGGGTTCCCTAGTGCAGGATTATCATCTACCTCGCCCAACGCAACTGACATTTGGCAACCTCAGTGCGATTTTGAATTAAGGTGCCTCACGCAGAAGGATCGCAGCATTAATGCCGAAGATGTCGTCTGTTAAAAAACATCGCTATATATAATGATGATATAATCGAACATATAACGAAACAAGAACTACGCTCAAATACGCACGCGGCCTCCGTGGCGGCGGCGATGTCCACCCCCAAGTAGTGCGGGCGGGGCAACGTGGTGATATAATCGAGGGTGTGGGCGGAGAACACGCGAACCGTACCATTCGCGCAGCCGATGTAGATTTGGTTATCGCCGATTGATAAACAACTCGCTCGCGTCGTCTGCCGTCCAAAACACCGTGACAGTTTACGCCCGATTAAGTTTTCTTAATGAATAAAGAATAAGGATGAGATCATATAATGGAACCTTCACTATTGGTCACACCAGACAGAGAGTTTTCCATGCATTTCTCTACGTGCGAGTCTTTTTATAGTTCTCAGTTTGTTTATTTGTTCATATTGTTTGTTCATATTTGTTCATTTAAAAGCGTACAAGTCTAATAATGAGAGTGGTAGCAAAAAGGTGAAAATAGGGCATGGACGAATACAGTGACTTACGGTGTAGATAAACCAAGCTAAATAACAGTTGACTCATTGTAATTGGTCAGTAATATATCTCGATGCATCCTATTCGAAATAATCTTTTAAACCAGTTTCTCTCGCATTAATCAATCGTGTAGTTTTATTGTGCGCAATTTAAAGCTGAGTTTTCATTATAATTTTACACTATATATATTTTTTTGTACTAAAGATATATTGTACTATCAAAGAAACAGTATAAATCCGACAATAGGTTTCACGTACTGATATGATAGACGGTTACCGTTTAGTACGTACCCGTAACTCGACCCACTTGGCGAGCAGTCGTTTCGAGTTAAACTCGCACAAAAGACCGGATTGAGTAATCGAGTAGGTACGAGTCGACAGCTTGCCCCGGCCGCACGCGACGTCGCTGAACAGGTTGTTCTTGTGATCGGCGAGCAGTCCCGAACGCCCGTTCAGCGGCACGGTTTCCTTTAACTGGCGAGATACACGCGGTCGCTGACCGTGTTAGTCGTCGCTGTCTATTTAACTAAGTAGGGAGTAGTTGTTGAAAGGTAATGAGTGAGAGGACCCACATTCACGTGGTAATCGCGCGATAGGACACGATATCGTTAAGTGAGATGGCGACACTGAGCCGTTAATAGGGGTGGCACCAACGTGGTTCTTTGAACAGTTGGAGAGAAATGCACTGAAAAACCTATACCTCCCATCAGAGGTATACGTTTTTTTTCTGTGCATTTCTCAGGTATACCTGCTCGAGCAGGAAAGGGTCCTGGGTCTTCTAGATTTAAATCCAATAATCTAACCGCTATGCTAACTCTCCCGCGAAGATGTATAGGTATAGGCTGGGAATAACCCGTGATCTAATACAACATTTGGTCCTTTACAAAGTGAGTAAAAAGGTAAAGGTGAGGTTTTGGTGCTACTTTATAATTAAATGTCAGTCGCACGTACAACATTGCCTTGTTACATCACTGGGATATTTTATAATAAACCATTCCATTACAAATCTTTCTCAATATTCAAGCACGAAAATCTTGCTCATCTCCTATTGTGGAAGGCGCGGGAAAAAATCCCTGGTTTATGCAAGTTTGAACTCGCAACCTCTCGCATGAAAGGCAGCGCTTCTAACCACCAGACCACTGGTGCCATCTGTTGTATGCTGTTGTTGATACGGCACATCTACAGTGTCAGAGAAAACAATAATGGAGAAGAAAACGACAGTGGCGGAGAAAACAATGTAATGAGAACCACCGACTCTCGGCAGACTGGTAACCTTCGTTGGTACGCTCCGCTGGTTCCAAATGACCACCACGAATATTTCCGGATGCAGTGAGCCAAAGATGAATTGGCAATTCACCTACTCCTGTTTGTTCTGCGTATTCTAATTAGTCAGCAGGAAGTCTCAGGGATGCTCAATGTTTATACATAAGCGCTAGAAAGGATAAACACATACCATCTTATTAACCCGATCCGACTAAAAAAGTTGTATGTCAACTAATGGCATTACATAATTTGGCAGGGTCATTTTAGACTTAACGAGAAGAAGCGAAAACTTACCTTTTCCGTCGAGACTACTATAGAGCTGCTCATTATGCTGCGAGCAATTATTACTTCTTGTGAAATAATTATCGATGTAACTATATCTTTTTAAGCCAAGTCATCAATTTGCGCTGTTGCAATATTTGAATGGTATTGTTCATTGAACCAGTGTTGCTAACAACAGTTTACGCAACCATAGTGACACAGTGACAAACTGCAAGTGACATCTACGAGTTACGAATGATTAAAATTACTTTAAATAATATCCAACCGTAATAATTAAATAACATTTATTAAATAATTGCATATTATATAACATATTCTGTGTCTACCCTTTTCAAAATGGTTACTTTTTGGTGGTGATCTCGCTCACCGTTCAGATCGAGTAATTTAATTGAAGGCGAGTTGAACACCACGTGGAAGGAAAGAGCCGCTTTAGTGGATGTGTGCGGTCTGTGACTGTTGTCTAGCAACTATTGTATTGGTGCGAGTAGCGATACAGTTACTATGTAACCAACCATATGTCGCCGTACCTTAGACTTGGAGAGATCGAGGTACCAGAATTTCACCAGTCTGTTACCCACCGTCACGAAGTAACTGCCATCGCAGGCGAATGACACGGATGTCACCTGCAACGCGAGGCGCGAGGACGTACGTTAAAGCTGTTCTGACGGGTATCGGGTAATATTTATACGGTAATGTCATGTAATGTCCACACGTGTAGTCAATGGTCAACGTATCGCTGCACTTGGACGGATCGGAGAAACGTGCGCTGCCGTGGTAACCGTGACGTATTCATCAACTACAGTGAGTATTATCGCAAACTTTCTTACATAGTTAATTACACCTGACAAACTTTGTTACATAGTTAATTACACCTGACAAACTTTGTTACATAGTTAATTACACCTGACAAACTTTATTACACAGATAATTACACCTGACAAACTCTACTTAGGCCCAAACATGTACGTATGTATTTATAAGTGGGCTAGCGGACTGATAACAAAGGTTTGTTACCTGAGCCACCTAGGCCCTTTGCACTAACTAGCCCAAATTGCGATCAAAAGTACAGTCTGCTCTAAGTTATCCGACATTAGCCATTCTCAGTGTTTGCGTCGGATATGACGACTGTTGGATGAATGCCCGGACGTGATTTTTAGGTGATGTCGTGCCAGATAAATCAAACCACACAACACTCTAAATACAGGTGAAATTTTTTTCTAATCATATTTATTTATATACACATTTTAAAAGTTTAAGTCGCGCAAAAGTTGATCTGTCAAAATGTAAATGATTAATTTTTATGAAGTGCATTGAGATTATTTACAATATTCAAAACACGCAAAAATGAATCAATTAAAACTATATATTTAATATGCTGTTTGAGTTGAATTCTTTTCGAGGAAAACGCTAATAGTTTGTTGTTTTTTGTCTTAATGTTCGATGATAGCGATCAGATCATCTGGTGTAAAAACATCTGTATGTTGTTTGTTCTACTGAAACATTCTACTAAAACATGCGACTGAAACATTCTACTGAAACATTCTACTAAAACATGCGACTGAAACATTCTACTGAAACATTCTACTGAAACTGCGGTATTGAGAGTTCATAATGATATTTCATGTTTTATTGATGATGCAAACTCGGCAGTATTGTTGGTCTTGCTGGACTTATCGGCGCCATTTGATACTGTTGATCACCATATACCTCTTGAGCGTTTACGCATTAGGTATAGTATTAACGGCTCAGTACTACAAAGGCTTACTTCATACCTGCCCCTGTCTGGTCGATCTTAAGTTATCTCAATGTGCGATTCCCTGTCTAATGAGATTGACCTTTCATGTGGCGTTACGCAAGGTTCTATTCTTGGTCCACTCTTATTTTCCCTTTATCTTGGACCACTTGGTGGCATAATCCAAAGGCACGCAGTATATCACCACCTATACACGGACGACTGCCAGATTTATACAGGATGCAGTGATGATATGGCTTCATTTCGGTCAGCTGCTTTTTCAAGTTGAATGAAAACAAGACCCAAGCAATTTTTAATGAAAAAATGGGACGACTGATATGTAAAGAACTGTTTGTGCGAATTGGTGGCCGTCATGTGAAATGTGATATATCTGTCTGGGGGTTATTTTCGATAATAGGCTCTTATATGTCTCATGTTAGTAAAATGATTGAAACGTTTTAGGCATATTCATTATATAAGACGAATCAAGCCTCACATAACCCAGACCGCTGCTACCTCTATCATTCGTCTTGTTACGTCACGCATTGATTTTTCAAACTCTGTTCTTATCAAGTTGCCCAGATATCTGGCTCAACAAACTTCAGCGTGGTCCAGAAGGCTGCCATTTGTGTAATTATGCAAGTGCAGAGACACCTTTGCTACGATCCCTTCATTGGTTACCAATAGTAACGCGTATCCAGTTCAAAGTACTTGTCTATATTCACATGGTATTACCACGTCTTGCCGTTCACACATAAATGAACCGGTTTCTTTTCATCAGCCACATAGACAATTAAGGTATGAAGACAAATTGCTAGCAGAAGTGTACAATTTTGCGTTGTTTACTTCCGACTGGAGGTATTTCTTGAGTATTTTTGCCATCGCTTTCTGTCACCTTCACACTCGGACATGTGACTAAGCCGTCACCCCTTAATTTGGCCTTTGCGGTTATATTTACAACCCGTAATGATGACAAGCTCAAGCGGCAATCTCGCACGTGCTTGCGTCGCGTGGTCAACGCTGTAGCCCGCCACTGTCTACACGTCTTTCATCACCCGAGATCATCGCGATTCACGTTAGATTGCGCGGTCGATTATGACCGTTGGTTTGGTTACAGAATCGTGCATATCCAGAATAAATGACTGCTACTAAGTGAGAAGAAATTGTTGCTGTATTTTTATTTCTTTATAATCAATCACAGTTAGTATATCAAGGCTATAAGGCTACGATACCACGCGTACAAGACTGCTTCCTCTATACAATATATAATGACTATATTACGTATCCATTGTTTAGGTAATCATTCGCTTTCTGAATCCGTGTAAGAAAACTACGATACAATGAAAGGGTCCCCGAACCACTGCATAAAACAATCGAGGGAGTAACACTGGGACTGTATTACATGTAACTGTAACTAAGGATGGTTCTGACCTTGCTGGAGATTTTGTTAGATGCGACCTTGACCCCGGTCTTCCAGTTCCACACATTCACCATCATGTCATGCTGTGTACCCACGGACACCAGGTACTTGAGGTTCGGCGAAAAAGTCTGAAGTGAGTCGCGCATTATAACATTATTACTATAACATTATTACTATACCATTCATTATTATTATTATATAACTATAACATTGTTACTATAACATTCATTATTACTATGACATTACTATAACATTATAACTATTATATTATTGCCTTAACATTATCACTGTCACATTACCACTATAAAACATTATTACTATAATATAACATTATTACTAAAACATTATTACTATTACATTATCACTCATAACATTCTCACTATAACATTAATGCTATAACATTATTACTATAACATAACATTATCACTACGCTAAGGTCAAGTTTGAAATAAAAATATTACTTGGAACCAAACGGCCTCAACTGCTCAGTCTATAATCGATAAACTCAGTAACGACCCAATAAAAAGTCCAGTGGACCTAGAACACCACCCTAGAAAAGTCCAGTTATTCGAATTCGTGGTTTGAATGGCTGCGAGACAAAAGGAATTGCTATTGGATAGTCACTGACTAAGACGCAAGATGAAATTGCCAAAAGGGGCAAAAGCGGGCCTCTTCTTTTGTAAGTGCGGCCTGTGACCTACTTAAGTAAATATGTTACAGGTGGCCCTTGGGACTGGTGTTGATAAACTATACTGGCATCGTAGAAATCACAAAAATACGACGCTTAGCCAGGATTGGACATAACAAAAACGGTTTGAAACCTGATTAGGGAATTTTATTTATGAGTTTTCAGTCACCACACTTAATCTTCGCCAGGTAGATAAAAGGTGAGACAAAGTAGCTATATATATACATAAATGTAACAAGTACTAAAAACAGATTAGATAAACGTAAGCACAAGTGTGAATGGCCGAGAACATACAACGGCTGAACCCATGCAGGATTTTATTCGTGATTGTTCATGTATTTTATCAGTTATCCATGTCATATAATATTTTTTAATGTATGATCTATTCAATTCTATTTGTAGATCTGGATAGTCATAACACGGTATTTAGTAATGGTATACTTATATATCTATATGTATCTAAGTGTCTTGGGTGACAGGCCAAAAAGATATTTAATGGGAGGATAAATCACTTTGTTTATTATTACTATTTTAACAATCTTCGGGGGGGGGGGGGGGGTGACTGTGGCGCGTGTTAACAAGCCGACCTCCTCGATGACGCGTTTCTCGTCATTCGGGGGGACGTCTCGTTAGTCGAGTATATAAATCTTACCGCTTTAGTCGATTGTTACTTACGACGCAGTTGATGCCGAACTGATGGCCGTGCAACTCGATGACCTGACTCTTGTCTTCCACCTCCCACACCCTGACGGCCGGCTGGTGACCGCTCTGCAAGCGCGCGCGTTAATGATCGCGTAATAAATGTAAAAAGGTAAAGTACATATTTATACGCCGCAAGTATCGGCCAATAAAGGCTTTCACATGGGGTTTACAATGAAATGTTTTGGCAGCTATTCAGCGCATATACAATACCTTCGACACTCGGATATCACCCCGCCAAGGATAATATCGAGCATCTACTCATTGTAGAGATGGGTTTGAGACGGGTTTACACCAAAAATCTGTGATAATGGACTTGCCGAGGATCATCGGAGAAAAGTCGCCCAGTGGGCGGTTTTGACCCCGCGACCTTTCGGTTACGAGTCCGGTGCTCCTACTACTCGACTAGCTGCTTCCCTGTGTAACGGCACAAACTTACAGCAAACTTTAAACAGCATCAAGCGTTAGGGAAGAGACATAACCACGAATGTTCGCAACTTAAAATTCCGCAAACTCAATAATGATGCATCTCATCTGAAGTGGCAAAATTTTAATCTAACAAAATATTAATCTAAATAAATAATTAATTTTATTACTGATTATAATTTTATAATATTTATCAGTAATCTCAACTATAATTAGTATTTTTAGCACCCTCAAGAGGTTCTGTTAATAATTCCACAATAATCTTAGCAAAAGGGAAGTAATAATAATTAAATGTCACTATGTGTGCTCTCCCTTGTCACATTACACTTCGCTATATTTCAGACTGAATATAATTATTAAAGAAATTTTATTCATCATTTTTTGAGATTTAATATTTTTACTATATAGATATCCCAGTGAATGACAAGAGTCGATGGGTTGCTATTAGGAGCCTAGTACCTCTCCGGTAACGATATATTTGCCATCCCCGGAGAAGGCGAGCGTGGTTATGGTTTTCTTGGAAGCGTTGATAATGTGGCTCTGCTTGTGGCGTTTCGAGTCGAACAACACGACGACACACCTGAAACACAAGACGATGACACACCTGAAACACAAAACGATGACATACCTGAAACACACGACGATGACACACCTGAAACACAGGATGATGACACACCTGAAACACAAGACTGCGACACACCTGAAACACAAGACGACGACACACCTGAAACACAAAACGACGACACACCTGAAACACAAAACGACGACACACCTGAAACACAAAACGACGACACACCTGAAACACAGGACGACGACACACGTGAAACACAAGAGGGCGACACACCTGAAACACAAGACGGCCACAGACCTGAAACACAAGACGGCGACACACCTGAAACACAAAACGACGACACACCTAAAACACAAGAGGGCGACACACCTGAAACACAAGACGGTGACACACCTGAAACACTCTTTGAAACAAAAATTTTGCACATCACATTGAAATCAAAGGAAACTGAACCAGGTTTTCAGATTTGGCAAGGATATAAGCTCCAGAGCCGTATCGCACCGAATTCAACAAGATATTCCATGGATTCGGCAACAATACAAGTTGGCGTCTGAACTGAATTCCATCCAACCCAACTGGTATAAGCACTGAACCGGACCTTGTACTGTCAACCGCACGTCGACCGACATAACTGACCCCTCGCTCACTTGACGCAATAATACGTGGTATAGAGATATATTTGTCTCAATACGGACTGCGAAACTTTTCTGATTCTATGAGCAAAAGCCCATACCCAAACCGTTTAATCTCAAATAATGTTACAGTTCTATCCATTGACGTGGATATCCATCAGATATATTAACGGCGCTACACTCTTTACACAAACCATCAACAGATGGCCTAATCATCTCGCCCGCGGTGCGTAACGTACGCTACTAATTTGTAGGGTGCCGCAAAAAAAAACCACTATACACGAATAGCGGTCTAGGTACACAAAAGGAAAACGCCATTCATTATAAGGCGTATGAATCAGTCTATATACACGCCATTATTCTACCCGTTATTCTACGTGCACGTCAGTAGCACCCGGCTGGATACCTAGCACCGCGTTTCATAGATAAGTTAGCGACACAGAACTATATACTTCATTTTTATGTCTCGATAACGTTGTATCAACACCGTCGCGTCTTTGTTGCGTCAACAACTAGTGCGTTAATAACGTCGTGTATTTTTTATATATCTATCCGTAATCCAACATGTCATGGCTGAAGAATTATCGCTTTTTAACTAATTTTATACTAATATATACGTCCCTTGATGCGTGTGAAGCAAACGAATTATAAACTATCGAATCTAATTAAAACAGATATTTGATTAGAAACTGATTATAAAATTGTGGAGATAGTGACGCATCGCTGTTGATGGGAGATAACTCAATATCGTTTGGTTCCCTTAGTGCAGATAATGCACAAAATGTATACCAGACACTCGGTGCGTCGAATTTAAGAAACTATGTGACCATATCGCCTTCATCCAGTTTTTCTCCATAGAGCAGTTGCAAATTTAGTACAATAGGTCTTACAAATAATTCCTTCGACAGGCAGCCTATAACCTAATTGATAAAATATGTTACACATGGCCCTGGGTTACAGCAGTAACATTTAGGAGGTTATAAATCATTTTATTATTAATTACATGTCCACATAAGCGTCTATTTCACGCTCTAAATAGCTGCTAATAGTAATGAAAGCTTGGAAAAACACTGCAATGTTTGTAAGGATATGCCATCGGTCTGTGCATCGCTGGAAAGTATTTCTCTTTTCTTTGTGTTCCTTATGCATCCGCCAGGATACTTCTACGGTCAACTTTAGACAGGTTTCACCATTTTTATCAGTGACTTTGTATTTGTCACAAATAATCAAATAATGATATACATAAAATCGAACGAAGGCCACGGACAAAGTAAAAATAGACAGATGAGATTGATCAAGCCCTGTCATGCTCGACTGTGATATTCGACGTATATTTTGGTATTTTTGGGTTGAAAAGGAAAAAGATCAATAACTCCGTAACAGAATTGAATCAAACAATATCCACCGGAAAAAGCATAAATTGTGCAGAAATGCGTAAATTTTTAGTTAATATCTATACAAAATGCGGATAAGATAGTTGAATATGCATTAAATGAAATAAATGATGAATTTTGACGATTTTTTAAACCTCGTTGAAAAGATGAGGCGACATTCTCCCAAAAGGGATAATACATGAAAAATGATGTGGATAGTGGGGGTGCGAACCTGCGACCTATAAATAACCGATCCGGTGCATCTACCGAAGGATGAACGGAATTTGGGTGGTGAGTAGGGGGGCTGGCGTGGGCAGTTTTTCCTGTGGATTTCCTCTCTTGTTATTTGTGAACAATCACAGCCACCCCTACACTCCCCTCGTCACCCCACTCCAACCCATCATAAACCTTCCATAAACAGATATTCACGGAATATCTACTCGCGTCGTTATAAAACCGGTCAAATATAGCTGCGCAAATACTTCGCAATTGCCCCCTCCATATACGCGCGATCAATATTTGCGAGTTAAATAGCCCGAAAATTCGCGTGTTGAGCTAAACCAGTTACCTTAATGCGACAGGCACCCCGACAGGCACCCGCCCATTAACATATTATCCACACTGTGTTAACATCGCGATGGACACGAGGTTTACATACGTAGCTCACATACATTATCATATATAATTATACAATGACAAATAGTACAGGCAAAACGCAATTTCGACGCGTTTTGCCTCGCTTTCCCATCAACAATTTATCGTCTGCTCAATGAACAATGTGAAGGTTATAAAATAATTAAGATATGTCCTCCCGGGGATAATTTATGTCGCGTCTCGAGACAAAAAGGACATTTTTCTTGTCGAGTAAAATCGCTTAATGCGAAAATATCTCTCATTATTATATAGAATCGCTCTATATACATTTAATGTTACACTTTCACATACAAAAGAAACGCACGTCCTATATACTTGGATACGCTTTTTTATTGATACCTTTCAAAATGCCGTATTTCTAATCTCGAATCTCCTGTAAAAAGTCCTTTTAGCGGGGCTAGTTAGATACTATGTAGACGGCTAACTAATATGTAATAAGTGTGTGGGCACTGAATAAAAACAATGGGGCACTGACTCACATTGGCACACGTGTTATGGGGGCGTGACCATATGGATATTGACAGCATTGGTATATTGGCGGGAAATCAGAAATCATGATAATATAGAAAATAATGTTAGGTTGCAAGGTTGCAATTAGCTATGTTTCATACGCACTATATGTACGGGTTAGTGCACATTAAGGTCTCCAAAGATTGTAAAAGTGGATAACTATTACGATTTACGTATTTTTAGTATATGATAACATTATTGGACATGACAGATGTAATGCGGTGTAAATAATGCATACATTGAAGATTAAAGCACATATTGAAGAAAACTAATAAATGGGTAACTTGGGAATCTTTTCAAGAAACCGTGGCCTTGGCACTAGCGATTTACGATATATCTCCCATACTACACGACCGATTTAATGTGATGTAACTGTATGCAACATAATACAGTGAAACTTGTATTAAGCGACCGTCCGCGGGACCGGCGTGAGACGGTCGCTTAAGACAGGTGGTCGCTTAA
>WURV02181941.1:0-13183 GCA_011762755.2 Epimenia babai
ACCCGTTTTCCGCGTTATTTTTGCCGATTCCGCGAAATTTGTCCGTTTTCCGCAAAACGGAAAATTATTGGCCCTAGATTTATCATTGGAACAAAGGCAGCAAATTTTCTCCTGAAGTTTAACTTCTGCCATAAGCAGTTATGCAAACAGTTTTATGATTTTGTGATTTATCAAGTATTCCCCAGAGTGATCCGATTGCTCGTTAGTAAGTTGTTAGTCCTCTGATTGTTAGTTAGTTGGTTGTTAGTGGTCTGATTTGTAGTTAGTTGTTAGTGGTCTGATTGTTAGTTAGTTGGTTGTCAGTGGTCTGATTATCAGTTGTTACTGGTTTGTTAGTTAGTTGTAAGTGGTTCGATCGTTAGTTGTTAGTGGTTTGATTGCTATTTTGTTACCTGCTAGTGGTTTGAATGTCAGAGATTGATTGTTAGTTAGTTGTTAGTGGTTTGATTGTTAGATAGTTTTTAGTGGTTTGATTGTTGGTTAGTTTTTAGTGGTTTGATTGTTAGTTGTCAGTGGTTTGACTGCTGAGTTGTTAGGGGTTGGATTGTTGGTCAGTTGTTAGTGGTTCGATCGTTAGTGAGTTGTTAGGGGTTGGATTGTTAGTTGCTAGTGGTTTGATTGTCAAAGTTTGATTGTTAGTTAGTTTTTAGTGGTGTGTTTTTTGTTGGTTAGTTGTTAGTGGCCTGATTGTTAGTTAATCGTTAGAGGTTCGATTGTTAGTTTTTTGTTAGTGATTAGATTTTGAGATAATTGTATTTATCAGAAGACAGGGAAAGAATTTTTTGCTGGTTCTTCAAGTGTTTGTCATAGTTATTGTTTAATTGAATATACTTCAACACAAAACTATGCAGAAACTTACAAATAGTCGGTGTAAGAGAACTGTATCTTTAATAATGACTGCAATGACTTATTGCAAACACTTCAGTTTATTAATTACAACCCAGAATTATTATACATTAAGCAGCGACAGACACAGGATTTATAAATGAAACACAATGAATAACTGTCCAAACTCCACGATGTAAACGTTGTGAACTAAACGCAGTGAGACTAGATTAAACTTTGTTGTAGACATGTATGTTAGTAATTATAATCATGGGCATTTATATCCCCCTCTAGGATCAATCTAGTATACTTGATAATTCGAGAAACAATGAGCAAAACTTGTTCCAGCCAATGAAATCCCTAGTTACAAATATCACAAATTCCTCAAATATATAAGGAAACTGACAAGCATTATACACTGACCGGTATTGGTATTGGTATTGCGTAGATAACTTAGGGCACCATAGTGAACTGGCACCAGCACTAGCGGGGTTGCCAATATAAAACTGTATAGTCATCTTAAAAACATTCTCCATAACCTTGAGTCACAGCTTAATAATCCTGTTGTAAATTGCCACCAATTTGTAACAATCTTGAGCAAATGCTGGAGATCATGACAGACGATCTTTTCTTTAATTCTTATTAGTGAGGTACCACTGAACTATGTGGGGTGGGGCCAGTCAGTATTGTTAGTATACTGTTTAGCTACGATAAACAGCAATATACAGTCAACTATCCAGTCAAATTATAGACATCAAATTATAGACATCAGTATCCTGCGAATGTTAGTGTACTGTGAACATTGGTGTACTCTGACCACTGGTATAGTGTAAACATTGGCGTACTGTAAACGTTGTCAACGGCGTATTGTAAACGATGTATTGTGAACACTGGCTTACTGTAAACATCGGTATACTATGAACATCGGTG
The DNA here is from genome assembly GCA_011762755.2 of Epimenia babai. NCBI lineage: Eukaryota > Metazoa > Mollusca > Solenogastres > Cavibelonia > Epimeniidae > Epimenia > Epimenia babai. The sequence goes on from WURV02181941.1 coordinate 1,756, forward strand.
TACTGTGAACATTGGTGTACTGTGATCATCGGTGTACTGTGAAGATGGGTGTACTGTGAACATTGGTGTACTGTGATCATTGGTGTACTGTGAACACGGGCGTACTGTGTCATCGGTATACTGTGAACATGGGTGTGTTGTGATCATCAGTGTACTGTGAAGATGGGTGTACTGTGATCATCGGTGTACTGTGATCATGGGTGTACTGTGATCATCGATGTACTGTGAAGATGGGTGTACTGTGATCATCGGTGTACTGTGAACACGGGCGTACTGTGTCATCGGTATACTGTGAACACGGGTGTACTGTGATCATCGGTGTACTGTGAACACAGGTATACTGTGAACATGGGTGTGTTGTGATCATCGGTGTACTGTGAAGATGGGTGTACTGTGATCATCGGTGTACTGTGATCATGGATGTACTGTGATCATCGGTGTACTGTGAAGATGGGTGTACTGTGATCATCGGTATACTGTGAACATGGGTGTACTGTCTCATCGGTATACTGCGAACATGGGTGTGTTGTGATCATCTGAGTATTGTGAACATGGGCGTACTGTGATCATCTGAGTACTGTGAACATGGGTGTGTTGTGATCATCGGTGTACTATGAAGATGGGTGTGTTGTGATCATCGGTGTACTGCGAACATGGGTGTACTGTGATCATCGGTGTACTGTGAACACGGGTGCACTGTGATCATCGGTGTACTGTGAACATGGGTGTACTGTGATCATGGGTGTACTGTGATCATCGGTATACTGTGAAGATGGGCATGCTGTGATCATCGGTGTACTGTGAACATGGGTGTACTGTGATCATCGGTATACTGTGAAGATGGGCGTACTGTGAACACTGAATGCTGAACACGTCAATTAATGAAATAATTATATCTGAGCAGATTTTATGGCTAACACGGCAACCCACACCTGCCTGATTGTACCTGTAAAGGTGACGTTGGTACAGGTTCCTTGGCTGTGTTTGATCATCTCGTTAAGCATGCGAGAGGCAATAATTCGTTCACTCGGATCGCTTCCGTTCATATGAGGCCGAATGCAGGCAGCAAAATCCATGATCTCACTGTGGCACAATTTTACTGGGTAAAATCAACAATTAATCAACAATCAATCAACAATTAATCAACAATTCGACAGCAACCTGATGCTCTAACATCCAACACGATGAGGTTTCACAAAGTTTAGTTGGAATATTTTATTGTTGTAGTCAATGGATAGAAATATCTCCAGTAGTCGATGACAATGCACCATTTATGGACAGATGTGTAAGTATTTCAGTTCTGTAGTAGTGCCGATGCATTTTATTAGTGAATCTATTATTATAAATCTTGTCTGTATTATAATCCAAGCTGTTGTAAATTTTTGTATATGTCAATTCTCAGGAATCCAAGGGAGTGCTACCTTACAAGTTGTTTTCAACTTCAAGCACTTCCTTTCAACAAAACAAACATTTTTGAATATAATCTGTCATCTTGTACATACTTTAATGATTCATCCTTCTGTATATTGTGTTGAGGTTATTTTGTGTACATATATTCATTGTTTGTGTATTTTGTTGAATAAATGAATAAAAAAATGATCTTTAAGGTGATATAGTATGTATTGTAGCTTGTTTATATCGTTTTATGGCTAGAATAATGTACTTGTAATTTTTTATCGGTCATTAGTAAGTGTGATTAGGTTTTTTTTTGTTGAGTACATGGCCCCATTGATTGGGTATATCACTGAGACATGAGCACATAAATAGACATCACAGCCATGGAATAATACAAAGATGAAGTAAACGGACATGATCAATAGACTGAGCTAAGAAGTTAGCGAATAGTTCGAGTTGAAACTCACTTGCAAATACCTTGAATGAATGTCGGTACACCTCGGATAAGGATAGAATTCTTTGCCAAGTCATCGATGCAGTGTAGTATCTTCTTTGAAGACATTGAAGACGCTGTATAAACACATACAAATTCAATGGACTATGCAGCAACTGGCCCAGCCCAAGAGTTCACCTTCCACTGTGGGTATGAAAGACAATGGGCAGGCAGCAGCTTGTGGTGATGGTAATGGTGGGGTCTGGGTAGCACCTGATGGGGGTCTGGGTAGTACCTTATGGGGGTCTGGGTAGCACCTTATGGGGGTCTGGGTAGCACCTTTTGGGGGTCTGGGTAGCCTTTGGGTATTGAAGGCTTTTATCCCTTTGGCGTGGCTGCATTTCAGATGCTCTCCGGATGGTTTCTATGGTGTTTCAGATGCTTTCAGGATCAGATGCTCTCTGGATGGTCTCTATGGTGTTTCAGATGCTCTCAGGATGGTCTCTATGGTGTTTCAGATGCTCTCTGGATGGTTTCTATGGTGTTTCAGATGCTCTCAGGATCAGATGCTCTCTGGATGGTCTCTATGGTGTTTCAAATGCTCTCTGGATAGTCTCTATGGTGTTTCAGATGCTCTCAGGATGGTCTCTATGGCGTTTCAGATGTTCTCAGGATGGTCTCTATGGTGTTTCAGATGCTCTCAGGATCAGATGCTCTCATAATGGTCTCTATGGTGTTTCAGATGCTCTCAGGATGGTCTCTATGGTGTTTCAGATGCTCTCAGGATCAGATGCTCTCAGGATGGTCTCTATGGTGTTTCAGATACTCTCAGGATGGTCTCTATGGTGTTTCAGATGCTCTCTGGATGGTCTCTATGGTGTTTCAGATGCTCTCTAGATGGTCTCTATGGTGTTTCAGATGCTCCCAGGATGGTCTCTATGGGGTTTCAGATGCTCCCAGGATGGTCTCTATGGTGTTTCAGAAGCTCTCTGGATGGTCTCCATGGTGTTTCAGATGCTCTATGGATGGTCTCTATGGTGTTTCAGATGCTCTCAGGATGGTCTCTATGGTGTTTCAGATGCTCTATGGATGGTCTCTATGGTGTTTCAGCTGCTCTATGGATGGTCTCTATGGTGTTTCAGATGCTCTCAGGATTGTCTCTATGGTGTTTCAGATGCTCTCAGGATCAGATGCTCTCAGAATGGTCTCTATGGCACTTACCCCTCTGCTTTCTCATCATCCCAGTGTAAATAATCATCTATAAGAGTTGAAAATTCATAATGTACCATTGTACGTGTTATAGACGCTATTTAATAATTACAGGCAATAAACATATACTACTTGTAGTAGAGTAAGTCAATATGGACCACTTTGAGTCGCTATGGACCACTATGACTGAGTCGCTATGGACCACTATGACCGAGTCACTATGGACCACTATGACCGAGTCGCTATGGACCACTATGACTGAGTTGCTATGGACCACTATGACTGAGTCGCTATGGACCACTATGACCGAGTCGCTATGGACCACTATGACTGAGTCACTATGGACCACTATGACTGAGTCACTATGGACCACTGACTGAGTCGCTATGGACCACTATGACTGAGTCGCTATGGACCACTATGACTGAATCGCTATGGACCACTATGACTGAGTCACTATGGACCACTGACTGAGTCGCTATGGACCACTATGACCGAGTCACTATGGACCACTATGACCGAGTCGCTATGGACCACTATGACCGAGTCACTATGGACCACTATGACTGAGTTGCTATGGACCACTATGACCGAGTCGCTATGAACCACTATGACCGAGTCGCTATGGACCACTATGACTGAGTCGCTATGGACCACTATGACTGAGTCGCTATGGACCACTATGACCGAGTCACTATGGACCACTATGACTGAGTCGCTATGGACCACTATGACTGATAACCAATGATAATATATTGTAGCTAACACAATACTAAACCTGTTTTGGTTTTGTTGTCTCCACATCTATACGATACGATACCATGCAGATGCCCCATGAAGGAATGGGCTAGATGCCTTTTGTTGCCATAACAGAAGGGATATACAGGCTCCATACATTTGAAGAATAGATGCGAAGTGCTGGAAGTGTCATGTGACACAGACATACGATAGGATATAGCTACACACAATACTGACACAGCTCATACCCTCAGCAATATTGATAACATCATAACGATAACGACGATGATTGAAGTCTATACTTTACTACCGATGAAGTCTATACTTTACTACCTATGGAGTCTATACTTTACTACCTAAATGAGTCTATTGCGAGGCAATAAGCAGAGAAAGCAGCATACATATTTATCTTAGCTATTGGTCCTATTATTCGGTATGTCTTTAAATTAGAAGCCCAAGGGGCCTCAAGACGATCGCCCTAAAAAAAGAAAAAAAGAGAAAAAGACATAACAAGAGGCCAAAAAGACCATCTTGATATTAGAATGAGAAGACCAAAATGAGACTGCTTGACATCAAAAACAAGAGGCCAAAGAGACCCGACAAAACCCATTACGACACTGAAACAAAATCCAAACACCCAACCCAAGGGCAATATCTGCCAAATTGCAGACCTCTGCGATAACCTGTTCCTCAAGAAAATTTTCTTTAATAAAAAATATGGACATCAGCAGAAGTTACTTCCCCTAGCTGTGACGATACCCTGAACAAATCTAGAAAAGACTAACACCAAGGACAATATTTGCCAAACCTCTGCGATGGGCGGTGCTTGAGACTTTTTTAAGAAAAAAATGTGAACATTGGCACAAGTTACTCCCCCTAGCTACGATGATGATACCATGAACAAATCTAGAAAAGGTCGTCCTTAGAACACGATCTACCGAATGGTAGACCTCTGCGATAAGCAATTTTTGACAAGATTTTTTTAAGAAAATGTTAACATCGAATGGACAGACGGACAGACGGACAGCCAGACGATGGACAAACTTAGATTAGAAAAGCTCACTGAGCATAAGCTCAGGAGAGTTTATAGAGATATAAAGTGATGATGTAACGTCAGCAATATCGGTAACACTCACTAGCAAAAATCTTTGTTGTCGACAAGTTTTTTGCATTCTTCAAAGTAACACACTTTATCACTAACGGTCTGTGGAAGATCTGTAAATGACACAAGCTGGTGCATGGTGATATTTGTAAAACTTGAGGACAACTATGCTAAAATCAAACCCACAAATGTTCTCAAAAATTACTGTTTGGCAACTTTGTCTATTTCCTGTTTGTTTGCTCTATAATCTGGCTGAGCAATAAATAGAACAATGAACGAAACCACAATACAATGGACTAGTGGTTAGTGACCTTGCTGGGTCTGTATGAAGGCTACAGTAGTGGAGATACTCGCAGAAGTTTTAAAATCACTCCTTTGTTACAATCCCTTCATTGGTTACCGATAACAACACGTGTCCAGTTTAAAGTTCTTGTCTATATGTTTATGGCACTGCATAGTCTTGCCCCACCCTACATTAATACACTTGTGTCATTTTATCAGCCACGGAGACAGTTAAGGTCAGGAGACAAATTACTAGCTAAAGTGTGGAATTTTAGATGTCACTTCCGATCATAGGTGCTTTATGAGCATGGGTCCTAGGTTATGGAACAATCTTCCACTACAGCTGCGTGCAGCTAACTCACTTCCAATTTTTAAGCGAAATCTAAAAACTTTTCTGTTTACCAGTGTCTATATACAATAACTTTAGTGCTGTTACCATTATGTTTAGTTTAGTGCATATTTTTGCTGTACAGCAGAATTGAGATACTTGTATGATTTTTGTGCTTTATAAATAAATTACCATTATTATTACCATTACCCTTCCCATTACCATTATGTTTTACTATTTTCGACGCTTTGCGTGAATCATAAGGTTGGTAACTCACGAGATGTTGTCAAATTGCACATTTCCGTGACAATCAATCCACTCTCGTTGACAGCCGCTCCAATAGCTGCACCGATCGTTTCCAGCTCGACTCGATCACACGTCGCTCCTTCGGAAACGACACAGTCCAAAAGTGTCCGGAACATCCTGTCCAAATGTTATGGTGGCAGATTTATCCAGCATTGTGCCATATTACCGGTTAAAAAACAATATTTTCTCAATACACCCTCCTTCTGCGAGTGATTCCATCTCTGTATTGCTGAATATTGGGTTAATGAGACATGTTTTAGCGGTGAATAGCGAATAGTCCTTTGTGAGTAAGTAACTGTATATATGTATATTTTTATACCCCCTCAACCACGCATGGTGCTCTGAGGTTAAAAACACCTCAAAATTTTATGTACTAGTTAAAACAGGGCTAATATAAAAATAATAAAATCTATTATGTAAATAAAAATACCAATTCGTTCTATGAATAGATGGATAGATAAATGAAACAATTGATCACTGACGAAAAATGAAATTTGTTAAATGTAGCCGAGTACAACAACAAGAATAACTTGGAGTAAGAAGGCATAAAACAGACAATTAGGAGTATCCCGTATGCAAAACTACAACGACCGGTAGAGACACGTTTACATCGAAACGATTTGGCGAGACATCATATGACCTCAAAGAACGATTGGGGAGATAAAAAATTATGAGATCATTTATGTAGATAGGCGCCATGTTGTGCAATGCCAGATAAGTGAAGCTCAGACACTTAAAGATGATACGTTCGGTGACTGGGAGCCAATGTAGTTGTTTCAATAGAGGGGAAATGCGGCAAAATTTATCGGCCCGTAAAACAACCCGACAAGCAGTATTTTGAACACGTTGAAGCTGCTTGTGTAGATATTTTGGGAGACCAATGAGAATAGAATTGCAATAGTCCTAACGAGATACAACGAGGGAATTGATAATGATATGAGCGGTGGACTGAGTGATAAAGGGACGGATGCGACAATTGTAGGCAATGTACATGTAACAAAGACGACAGACATTATCAACGTGGTTCTCGAGAGATAAACCATTATCGAAGATAACACCAAGAACACGAGGATGACTTACAGGTGCAATAAAAACTGAGTTGACTGTCAGGGATATGTCAACTGCTGAGGTAGGGTTGTGATTGATTATGAGGAATTCAGTTTTGTCGCTGTTAAGTTGCAGCATATTAGACGACATCCAGAGATTCATTTCTGATAGACAAACTGAAAGACGCCGATACAACGATGAATCACAGCAATCAGCGGATGCATATATCTGACATTCATCGGCATAGAGATGATAAGATAACTTGTGTCTGCTGATTATATCGCCTAATGGGCCTATATACAGTGTGAAGAGAAGTGGCCCTAAAAGTGACCCCTGAGGAACACCACATAAAACCGATCGCCATGAAGAGAGCATGCCATCGACACAAACAACTTGTGAGCATCCAGAAAGATACGACTGAAGCCACCGGAGGACATTGCCACGTATCCCGTAACGACATGACAAATGATCAAGAAGAATGGTGTGATCTACCGTGTCGAAGGCCGCGGAAAGGTCCAGCAACACAACTGCGCCCGAAGTACGCGACGCATCAGACATACGTAAAATGTCGTTGTGGACACGTAGAATAGCAGTCTCAGTCAAATGGTGTTTGCGATACGCAGACTGGTATACGTTGACCAAACCATTAGAGTCGAGATACGACAATTGCTCAAACACGGCTCATTCTGCTAATTTAGATATACAGACAAGAGTCAAAACAGGTCAAAAACTGGAATAAAGACTAACATCAAGGTGATGCTTCTTAAGCAGAGGATAAACAATTGCTGTTTTCTAGGAGTCCGGAAACTGACATTAATGAAGTCAGCAATAGAGCATGATGACTGCGTGGCATCATGGGAGGTACTGGCTGCGCCGACAGCAGCAATGTTCTCCCTGAGGGTGCGTATCTTATTCTCGAAAAAGTCAGCAAAGTCATTAGCAAGTAAAGTAGCATTGTCATGCTGTGGCAATTTAGGTTTTTGCTTACGGCGTACTAATGAGTTTACTATTTGGAAAAGCACGCGACTATTGTCACTTGCAGAAGAAAATTTGTTACTGAGATACGATTTTTTCATTGAGCGAATGACAGGTGGCTGCAGCTCACTAACAACAAGTTCATCCCCATGATCCCCAGCCAGGTGGCTTCAGCTCACTAACAACAAGTTCATCCCCACGATCGCGCAGCCAAGTTTCAGTGAGGAACACGGACCGCAGTCATCCCTGGTCAATGAATTGACAATAATGTCGGTCTTTTGGCCGCTTCTAACTGATCGACAGTTTATGAGAAGAAAGCGAGAGCTGACAGCATTTGAACTTGCATTAGTTGTCGCTGACCGAGAGAGGTACGGGATGTTAGTAAAACATCGTTGGTGTTGGACAGAAACACCGCAGGGACGACGCTGCTGGGTGAGCACCACAGGTATGCGTTGATCATCAGAAGTGTCACTATTGAGAAACGGTTTAAAGCGACGATTAGAAAGCAAAATGTCATTATCCAGAAGTGTCAATAGTAGATCGTAGTTAAACTACAATAGTAGTTTGAGACGTGAGAGTGCAACGGGTCATTCCTGAGAGCGCAGTTGACTGGACGTGTACGAGATCCTCTGGGTGAGAACCACTGTCTGTTGTCGTGATGGTGTGATTCTCGGCGTGTTGTTGAAGACAGTTTCACTATGGTGAGAGGTTCTGATAATGGTGTTGGCCTTGTGATGGGACAAATACCGATTACCAGCTCGTTTTCCGCTAGCATGGAAGAATCCAGTGGTTTTTAGGTCGGCGATTATGGAAGATGTGTCGTGATGCTTAATCGCATTTACATGTGAGTATTCACTTAAGTGAGCTTAAAATAGATAAAAGTGTCCGTAGTCAGTCTCTTCCTGTCAATCCTGGACATCGTTCAGGAAGACATGTTTGTCCAAAGTTACGGTATTGATTCCATCATCGAGGTGAGACCCATCTGACCGACGTCTGTCACTGATGGCTGTCACAGCTGACCCTGCACATGACCTGCGTACTAAACCGTTGAGCAAACGCCCATCACACGATGACTGGTGCAATTGTGAGATATTACTGTTATTACAAGACATCTTTTGTTGAGATGTTAATAAACTTACGCGCATTTTCTCGCCACACCAGTCATGTTGGTGATCGCATTGTGCTGCATACGATCCACACATTTCTTGACCATACACTTTTCTAAAAACACAAACACTCTAATCGTTAATACAAATACGTTGGTGGATAGGTGCAAATCTCACATTGTGAGGATATTGAGCCTGCCATCACGTTATCGAAATTATGTCATCACCTCATCGAAACTTCCCCGCTACTTCATCAATATTTCATCCATACCGAAAAACCTCATTGATACTTCATCCATACTTGATCGATACTTCATCCATACTTCAATTTCAATAACTCATTGATACTTTACAACCTCATTGATATCTCATCGAAACTTCATTGATACTTCATCCATACTTCATCGCTACTCCATCCCTACTTTATCACTAGTTCATCCATAATTCAATTTAAATACCTCATTGATATTTTATCAAAACCTCATTGATACTTCATCCATACTTGATCGATACTTCATCCATACTTCAATTTCAATTACTCATTGATACTTCAAAACTTCATTGAGATTTCACTACCTCATTGATATCCATCGACGCTTCAACACTTCATCCATACTTCAATTTAATTACATAGTTGATATCTCACAACCTCATAGAAACCTCACTACCTCATTGACGCTTTATGGAAAATTCATCGATATTTCTCTCCCTCTCTCATACCTAATCGATACTCCAATACTACATACTCAATGCCTGCCACCCCCTATAGAAACACCTTGAAACTATGTACGTGACCCTCTCACCCATTTCTCCCAAATGTCTACTGGAAAAGAAGATTCTTCTTTACCATATCGGCATGTGTCCAGCCTACATGAAACAACAGACGCACTGTCTTCCATGAGCCAATATGACTGACTCCGTGTCACATGGGGCGATTACAAGCAAAATACCGGAGATAAACGGGCTGTATTTATAATATAAATTGAATGTTTAGCAGTTAACAAGTAACACTACACTAAAGAATAGGATCTACTCTACATATCTGGGATAATAACGCCCAATACTCAACCTGCAATGAAGTTCAGTCAATCAACATTCGACTGTTTTGGGTTAGTTAGTGAAAAGAGGCTCAATGGCTCAGGCCACAATCCTTTGTGTTCATTAATCAGTTCATACTTCTTACATAATATAAATAAAATTTATAAGAGGTATTTACTGAGATTTTATACTGATGCGTAAATCAATGGGCATATTTATGTAGATTATCTGTGCTCTGAACTATTGTACATGGATAGGTCTAACGTTTTAACCATAAAATATCGTACCTTTGAGGTTACAGAAGAAAGGCTTGCCATAAACAGATAACATGATTTCAGTAAGGTGTTCAAATACAACGAGTTTCACTGATGAACGACAGTTGTATTCATGTATCTCCAAGCATTTCGAGTACTTCAAAACATCACTGAAGAGAGATAAGTAAACAGTGCAAAAATTGTCATGTCATTAATAAATTAGTGAGTGGTCAGGCTGCCCATTCAACAGTTTGATAGTCTCTGGAACTACGTCCTGCATCAAGCAGACGGCGCAGGTTTCGTTGATCAGTACAAGACCCGAGCGTCTGATTCAGTAAGTACTTTTGGTAACTTTTCTCATCATCAACGACAACTACAACTGTTAGTGTTGTTGTATTTCTTTGTATGTTGAAGTATGTCTGCTTTATTATCAAATACTCACTCGCAGGTCGTACTTGAGGTGATATTAATGACAGGAACACGGCAATACTCGACCTCACAGCTAGACGTATAATTGACAACCGGTGGGTGGGCCTCCTCTGATTCAACACACCGACACGTAATCTCAAGATTGTTAGTAACCAAAAATAATTATATAAATATCTAAGTGACAGGTAAATTTTAAATATCACTCCCCAGTCAGTCTCACGTATTTAAAAATACTGTTCTAAATTTTCAACTATTCGTCATGAACATCACCAGTTAAACTGTCGCGTACCATTACTTTATGGGATGTTGTTGCTTTTATTTTTTATTTGCTGTGATGGGCTTTCAATGACCCCTTGACCTCACCCACGCTTGCATCATGAAACACGGTTTTTGCAGATGTGCATTACTTCCTCAAATCTCCCGAGGCAATTATAAATAAGATTGATGAATTCATCCTTCGTGGAAACATTGAAACAAGTAGCCTATTGAAAAGATTGAAACAAACCAAGTTTGAAATAGTTCAAAATAAAAATATCAATGTCTCAAAACTCAATCTTTAGCAAAGGTTTCAATGTTGATATTTGTGACAATTGAGTAAAAATTTACAGGAAAAATGTGATAAAATAATTATGTTAAAATGAATATGGAGTCACAGCAAAAATAACAGGCGACTCTAGAAATCTGTCAGTGAGCGTCAAAGTATCGTAATCATAACTCAAAGGTAAAGAGTCTGCACTGGAAAAACTTCAGTGTGTATTTTTATTGGTTTTGAGATTTTACACGTAA
>WURV02181952.1:0-13181 GCA_011762755.2 Epimenia babai
TATTATTTATTTTTATTATTATTTTAATTTTTATTATTTTTATTATTACCATTACCATCATCCGTCAAATGATGATATAGAATAAAACTAATATCTAATTGACAGCAAAAGATATTAAATATAGTCGAAAATACAATTCTAGTGTATAAATATACTGTCAGGTATTCGTGTCTAAAAACAATATTATGCAATTGTACCGGTGGAAGTATAATAGACATACGAAAACTTGGGTTGATCTTAAGCTCAGTGAGTTGTAATTTTTAAATGTCTCACACACTGGACTAATAACATATTTGCAACGGTACTAGATTACGTTGAGATTATTGGGTGCAAAAAAAATGCTTTAACTTTGTGATATTGTTCACGTGGCAAACCGTCAAAACGATGGGTACACCAAGACGTATGCCATCAACTTTGCTTTGAACGATGTTAATAATGATATAAAGGGTTCTTTCTTTCGTTTTGACCCTAGGCTATTCGAATTCATGAAAGTGACCAAGCCACTAGCTTTGAAAATTTTTCGTATCTGGTTTTAGCAACAATCGAATTAATGACGGCGTCGCGGTCGATGAAACTACAACGAGATATTTCGTGAAACATAATTTTTTATGTAGGTCTTGGTTTACCTCAAAACCCAGCTTCCTTTGATGGTTCTTTGAAAAAACGTTCTACACTGCGCATTATAGGGTCGTAATATTAACATCACTTTTTCAAGAAAGAATTGCTTGCGTGGTCAAAGGGAGATAATACAGGAATAATCATTAGAAAATACAGAAATACTAACGATTTATTAGTTACCTCTCCAGGTTTATGTTGCAATTTTTATTTCATTAATTCCACTCTAGGATTACAGAAAAATATTCATATTCATAAAAGTCGGCATTGTCATCTGCACAATTATCAACATTCTCTCTCTATTTTTAACGAACTAAAGAATGATCGAAACAAATTGTTCTTTGTATTGTTATCTCCCTTCATTTACTTATCTAATGTCCAATGTCGAACAAAACCATGACGATATTCAAAATGTAGTGAAAGAATGCCCGTTTGAGATAGCTTATATCTCGTTATCGTCAGGTTTATTCGACTTTACTCGAAAATTTTGTATGAAAATCTGACGATCGCATTATTTAGTTGTGATGCCACAGGGAAAGCCCCATTTTAGGAAATCTGAATATCCTTAATAGTCGATGCGTCGGTCACTCTGTAAGACCCCGATAGGTAGACGGGGTGTTAGGCATTTTCCCGATAAGCTCCGCCTGTATTAGTATACTGGATAGAGCGGAAATCGGGCCCCGGGTCTTTCGGATTCAGGTTCAGACGTAAATTGTCTCCAACAATGTTCGGGTTATCAGCTTGGTCCCGTTTTGTTCAGATAAAAATCGTTGTTGAAAACTTATTATTTGACAGCAAATGTGGAATGAGGTCTTCTAAGTCGAATTCGAACGAGAGAATTCGTATGCATATAAAAGGAGGGGGGTTAGTGCCACTCTATTAATGGTCGTAAATGTTTCTCTTCTAGTTAATCATGGTAACCGTAAATTTGTAAAGTGTCTTTTATAGCCATGTGTTAAAAGGGCACTATAAATCAATAAAATTTCATTTCATTTCATTCCTGTCGCACCGACAATATTATTTATATCATTAATCATATTTAATTTATATCATTAAGAAGTTTTACAATCAACCATGTCACGAAAAATTTTTCTCAGTATTTAAAAACGCTCGTTGAGCTTCTGCGGTAAACGGGTGAGTACATATCGTTGTTATGCGCGGATTCGAACTCGCGACATCTATCGCGAAATTCTCTGTTCCGAGCACTCTACCACTGGCGCCATATTATAGCGTAGCGGGCGAACATAGGAAGCCTAATACCTTAATTATTGGTAATTTGTGTAAAATTTAAAACTAAAACACTCGTGTCGCCTCAATCAGTATATTCAGTATAGGGATGCGATTTGCACGCCAGATGTCGCTGAATAATCACAGTTTACTCGCCCTAACATTTTCAAACATACCCTGAATAATGACTGACTTAAGGCTACTTCTTTGATATACGATCAACGCGTGGTTATTAATTTTATCAAATCGCAGATAACTCATCGTCGAGTTCATATCGAACACGCGAAGTAGTTGATATACCGACCACGTACAGGGAGCCAGTGATGATGTGCTGACAGCCACACGTACGTCGACGTACGGCCGCGGGCACTGGTGGCGCCGACCAGTCGCAAAGACGACCTCGACGCTATTTAGTGCGCCCGCGAAACATGGTGCGAGGCGGGGCGAGTTTCACGGCTTTTTCGGTCTTTTTGTCGAAGAGCAGAATACAACAGCATCGATCGAATTATCAATTACTAGATCAGCCATATATCATCTATTTAATATATTCCATGGTTATATTTAGCATCTACAGCCGGTTAATAACGTCGCCGAATGTCGGATGACGAGGAAGAAGATGGCGATAGATACTGTCGCGAGAACTGTAACGATCATGCCGCTATTTCTGAAAATGGCTGCGGCTATGACGACGACGTCGACGACGATGAAAACAACAGCAATGGTGTCAACGGCCATTATGGAAGTAAAGTTCACTACTGAACGAGATCTCAATTCAAAGACTAAGATTTAATGGATTTTAATACACTTGTAACGTGTTACATTATTATATTATTGTTATTGTATGAACGGCAGAGAATATTATTGCTAAGGGGGGTGGAAATAAACCTATAATACGAATCACAATACAACGCAATTATTGTATATGTATTACTTTGCTATACCGCCGCTAAGCTACGCGTCGACGGTGGATAATGACGGTATACAAATGACCATATAATTGCGTTATTATCTCGTTTAATGTTGCACATAGACTTCAGGAAATGTGTTCGAGCTTTACAGCTACGCGATGAACACGTAAAATGCATATAATTAATAATTAAAAGGAAATATACAAATGAAATTGTTCTGCTTGGCTTCGTTTAATCAAGAACGCAACAGACTCCACGACTTGCCCTACGAGTGCTCTCATATTTTTAACGGAATATTTTTGTAATTTATGTAGGTGATACGGATGAAAAATTATTATAATTATTTCGCTGATAATTTGTATTGCTTTACATGCAATTTTTGTATCATATTATCAATTTTTAGCCTCACTTATATAAGGGGTGGGGGAAAACCCCTAATGTGAAAAACCCACCGAGTCTTGGGAGACAATTGACGTTTTTCCAAAGATCAATGTTTATTTACAATACGATGACAACATAGCGGGAAGGTAAGCGACGTAGAGATCGACATAGAACGTCTGAAACATAGCAAACGTAAGAAGGAAAAGCCCTAACAGAACCACACTGCAAGGCATACCCGACCCCAATTCAGCCCGAAAAACGCCACAGTTAGAGCGGAAATTGAACCAGGGACTCCTGGAGTCGAGCGCTCTACCCACTACGCCAGCTGCCCCCTATATATTCGATATATCAACAATGTCATATATATCCAAAGTTTAACAAATTGAATTATAATAATTATAATAATCGTATTTAAATATTCTACCCGTATTAATTTTATTTTATTGATTTAAAGAAAACAAGGAGGAAAGCGAGGTTTAGGTGCTACTTCCTAAATGATAGTCGATGTACTGTCAATGTATAGGACGAACAATAACATGACTGATTAAGAATCTTCTTTATCTTCGAACCCGGCTCGCTGCTTTTCGTGGTGAAAAAAAAACTTCTAGTTTTTGACGTTGTGGGAATTCGGAATCGCAACTCTCGTATGGAGTGAGCAGTGTTCGCTATTCACAATCTGTCATCAGTATACTTTTAAAGTTATCATTTATAGTTGTTACAACGGCCCCGGGGTACAGAGAAAACATCCTTTGTCTTTCTGTTGGCCCGAACGCACGACCTCCAAACGACTGGTCAGGTGCTCTACGGAAACATGTTTTTGTGTCATGGAAATGACTGGCGTCATTACAACCATCGCTGTCGCTTCGGCATCGCCATTTTACGCGCCAACTTCACCGGCGACCATCACCACCTTCGCTTTCTCTCTGACGCCACGCCGCGCTAAAACTCGTTCAGTCGGGCACAGCTGCAGCGACACATGTAACACATTCTCCATGTACTACGGCGTCCTTACACCGAGCGAGCACACATTATCTAGCGTAGCTCTCACCTGGTCGATTAAAGCCAATATTAATGACAGAAACTTCGAAGCCCGACACGAAACGACGGTAGACGTCACATCTCTCGTATATCGTCAACGGGTAAATTTATCGAACAGCCTGGGGACATCCATCGATGAATAGAGAGACACAAACCGACTATGTATGTCTACATAATTATAATCCTACGCAGCATGTTGAGTGATTGCCCGCGATATCCGATCATATCTAATTCGCATAATGAGATGTTATTTCACACAAACGTGAGTGGATCTTGCGAATATTAAACACAACGTACACGATAGCGCTCAGCTAAATGGCATAGAGACATCGTATTTACATGAAAAAGCTGACATAAGATTTGTGTATGTTCGCAATTTATTGC
Organism: Epimenia babai; assembly: GCA_011762755.2. Classification (NCBI taxonomy): domain Eukaryota; kingdom Metazoa; phylum Mollusca; class Solenogastres; order Cavibelonia; family Epimeniidae; genus Epimenia; species Epimenia babai. Next base: position 4,554 of record WURV02181952.1, read on the forward strand.
CGTAACAATGTTCAGCTAATCGGCGTTAGAAATTATTGTTAGTGGATCCCAATAGAGAAGTACACCGCCAAAATAGAAATAATCTTTTGTTGCTACTTACAATTTTACAACGTATGCGAAATCCCATGCTGTATAAGTAGGTTTGTATAAAGGTAAAGACGCGGTTTCGGTGCTACTCTATAGCTAAACGTCAGTCGCACGCACAACATTGCCCCCTAAGATATTTTTATAATAAATCATTTCACGACTAATCTTTCTCAATATTCAAGCACAAAAATCTTGCTCATTTCCTAACGTGGAAGGCGCGGGAAAAAATCCCTGGTTTGTGCCGGTTCGAACTCGCAATCGTTCGCATGAAAGGCAATGCTTTTAACCACTGCACCACTGGCGCCAAATACTGTCAATTGACGTAACAGACAAAAATCACGTAGCTATAAAAACATTTCACACATCAGATGCGTTACATACAGACGCAGTTATTTACAGAGATGCAATTTTGAACAGATGAGATTCAGTGAGCTGCTGAAATTTAGAGAAATTGGAACAAGAACGCATTTTTGCAGTGAGAACAGTGAGCATGGGGGAGCTATGGTTGCTACGCATTTTGTGACTACTGCCATCTCTGTTATCCAGTCCCATTCCCATACTGTTTGCCTTATTGAATTTACTTGTCCCATTGGTATCTGTTTAAGGAGGTATCTATCCACTTTTATTTGAATCTGAGTATAATAGAGAAAAAGGGTATCTATGGGTGACTTGGCATTGGACAAATCGAGATGGAAAAATCCTATCGTGTAAACTGTTCCAGCCACTCTAGCAAGGGAAATGGACTTAAAATGTTGTTCACTAGACACACAATCAAAATTTGATGTTGATTCAACAACATTTGCTCAAAATTTTTAACAGGTATGTTTAAGAGTTTGGATGCAGTAACTGTCTACACTTTTGGCACGATGGTTTTGCAACATGTGTGACTTTATTACAGGCGTGGACTTCCAAGTGAGGTCGCTGAACGTCGACGGCGATGTAGTGGCGCTCCAGTTATGGGATACCGCCGGCCAAGAAAGGTGGGTGCTGTTTGTCAGTACACATCTCACTCTCTCTCAAGACAGCTTCATCCAGTCCTACAACTTGCACAACTCATCATATACCCACACACGTACCATTCAACTCGAATTATTTTATTGTCATACAACACCGACGATTAATCATTTTCCGGAGTGAATTGAGTTTTGATTGATGTTTTTTACTCAGTTTATATCCAATAATAGCCTTTAGTGGCATTGGAGTCAATGATATTTGAAGTCAGTGCCAGGGTGCTGATAGTGATAGAAACGCAGCCTTCCTGCGAGGGGGTCGCAAATTTGAATCTGTTTAGACGTAATATTTCCCCCACACCTTCCACTATACGGGGAATGAATGTTGAGAGTTAATAGTTGTATTTTAGTTTTTTAGTATGAAGGTTTACTGAGACAATGATCTATGTGGCTTCCCTGAGCTAGATTCTCACCAATCTCTTTAAGTTTCTCTCCCAATGGGACTTTTCTCATTTGCGATGTTTAAGGGGGATCTCTTGTCCCTTTCCGTCTGGTCCCCTTTTATCGGGTTTCTGATGTTCCTCCAGGGGCTACTTATTCTCCACTATCCGGGGAAGCAGAGACAATTTTAGACTAAAGTCAAGAACCACTACTGTCCTCAGTCCCACCGGAACAATTTTTTTGAAGGACCTAAATACACCGACCATCTTAAAATGATTTATAAATGACTGAACAATTCAGACACATTGGCTTTACTGTAAAAAAACTGATAAACTTTATGCCATCACCAACCTATATGCTTCTCACTGACTTGACATGGTCATTAAAATCTACGGTCAGCCTGTATAGGGCGACAATGGCCTACCCAGTGAACCACTGGTTCGACCTATACATACATACATGCACATACTGAAACAATGAAAATTGTAAATGCAACCGTCATTTACTACAATTGAGAAGGAGACGGCCTAAAATCTGATCTTTCTATTCTTTTCTTTTCCAATAAGGATGTTGTAATTTTTGATCAATGAACCCTTCTTCTGGATTAGTGACTTCTTGTTCCAGTCATATGAATTTTGTAGTTTGAGATCCCATCATCCAAATCATGTATTATTATTAGTATTAGTACTTTGTATTTTTCACGCATTATTCATCAAACATTGTCCATATTAACTTTCTTTCGACAAAATTACCTAAGGGGATAGTCTCATAGATTGGGGATTTTTCCATAGACTAGTGTTAATGTCATATTGTTTTGGAAACTCGCATAAATTATCGGGGATTTTCCATACATTATGTGAGAAGTTTTTAAGATCTTTGGGGATTTTCCGCGGAATTACTGGTAATTCGCATCGTTTTGATGATTACTATAAACATTTAAGGATTTTCCATGGATTATGGGGATGTTTTACAGATTACTGGGGATTTTCTATGTTTTTGAACATCTTTTCTTTATTTCTGTTGATTTTTTTAGATTTCGCAGCATCACAAAGCAGTATTTCCGTAAAGCTGATGGCGTGCTGATCATGTACGATGTCATGTGTGAAAAGTCCTTCACGAACATACGAAACTGGATGTCTAGCGTGGCCGAAGGTGTCGAGCAAGGAACAGCTATCATCATAATTGGAAACAAAATTGACCTAGTCACAGATAAAACAGTCCGACATGTCGCAACAAAGTCTGCGCAAAGTTTAGCTAATGTAAGTATTTCCTGTGTTTTTCAATATTTAAAGCTTGTGAACAGCGTAAAGTTTATTGTTTCTTTTTTCAAATTAATTCACTTTTTTACCAATTAGTACATTCAGGTTAATCACTTAACCCTTACCACTCTGTTGTCACAGAATTGTATTGCTATAGTAATGTGATGTACAGATGTCAGTGTGGTAAGGGTTAATCTTTAGCTCAATTCGTACTGCATCACAATAGAAATCCAGGCCAGTTGTGATTTTCCTATTGTATCTTTGGGCAAGTCACTTTATTCCACTCACTCTGGTTGACTTAAGCATTAGTGAAGACCTGTGAAATTTATTTGTTCCAACTTGAAGTAATATGCAGTGGGACAGTAAAATTGTGAGGGGTTTGCTGCCTTCTGCAATAAATTTTTGTAAAAAATCATTTGGTAACATGATCAAGATCTTCTTCAGTATGGTATAAGAGTGTCAATTATTTCATTTTATAAATCATTCACTTTTTTGATTCTCATCAATTGACCAATCTTCTCTATCTTCATTGAGTAACCAATCTTTTCAATCGTTATTGAGTCACCAGTCTTTTCCATCTTTATTGAGTCACCAGTCTTTTCCATCTTTATTGAGTCACCAGTCTTTTCCACCTTAGTTAGTTAGTCTAGTAAGAAGAGGCTGATTTCCATTTGTTGTTTAGCCCATTCTTCGCCTTTTACAAAGTTAGCATATAAATGTGGTCAACCCAACAAATTGATAGCCTCACTTATAAGGGGTGGGGGAAACACCTTCTGTGGAAAAACCCACCGAGTCTGGGCAGACAATTGACCTTCCATTCACGCCACTGGTTCCAGATGTCTACAGACAGGCAACGTATGTCGCACACTCCACTAAGTCTATGGTAGTTAATGGTTATTTACAATGAGATGACGACATAGTGGGAAGGTAAGTGACATAGAGATCATATATAGAGCATCGGAAGCACAGCTACTTCTGAGGGAGAAAGGCCCAACAGAACAACTCTGCAAAGGCTACCCAGCCTCCACGGGCACAGGTGTGCTTCCTGCCCCAAAAATGCCACAGGTAGTATTCTGGCTAGAGCAGAAATTGAACCAAGGTCCAAGATTCCAAGTCAAACGCTCTAACCACTATTCTAACTGCTCCCTATGGGCCTCATGTCGATCTTCGTTAATTCATCAATCTTCCCTATCTTCACCATTCTTCATGGTACTTCTCTTTGCAGAGTAACGATTGCATGTTTTGGGAGACCAGCGCAAAATCCGGACACAACGTTACGGAGTGTATGCTCGCTCTGGCCAGGTTAGTCATTGTGAAGGATTAATCAAAATGTAACTAAGAGGGAGGGGAGGTTGAGCTGCCCATGTCGTAAGTTACTGGTCGTATGTTAAAGACACTTTGCATTGATAAAAACTCTGAATAGCCTAAACCTGTCAGGTGATCATGAATCAAATTATAGATCTAGGTCATGTAATCGTGAATCAAATTATAGATCTAGGTCATGTAATCGTGAATCAAATTATAGATCTAGGTTATGTAATCTTGAATCAAATTATAGATCTAGGTTATGTAATCGTGAATCAAATTATAGATCTAGGTTATGTAATCGTGAATCAAATTATAGATCTAGGTTATGTTATTGTGAATCGATAGATCGACTCTTTTGCTGGAGTACACTAGTCTGTAAAATGGATTGACACTTAATATACTTTAAAGGTAATATTTTAGTGCCAAGGGTATTGTATCGACACTGAATTACTGCCATATATTGAGAGGGACTTGCAGTGTTAGCGATATTGTATAAAGTGAAAAGTAAAGCTAACATATAATTGACTAACTAAGGTCAGTTGACAAAAAACTTTCAGATATACCTTATCAGGTAATAATCCTGTTGTAAAATAGACATCTTAGACATTCATTAATTTCCTAACTCATCCTAGTGTTTTTATTGGCTGATACAGTGTTAGATGTTGCGCTTGACCTTCACCTCCCATTCCACAGTTTGTTGAAAGAAAAAGAGGATCGAGAGTTGGAAAAAGCGATTACACTCGAAGAAATGGCGGCAAAGAGAAAATCGTGTTGTGCTCGCAGCTAAGGGCAGACAATTACGTGTTTTGTTTTCACCTTCATTCTTCAATTACGGATGATATTCTCACTTGTTCTTGGGATCAGTTCCTACTCTGAAGTAATTTATTATCTTTATAATCTAGACCAAAGACATTTGGTCTTTAAAATATTCTTTCTACAAATATATAACCTAGAGTATCGATTTTAAAGCTTTGTTTATTTAATGATGTTTACACATGTTTACACTAGCATTTTCTGTTTACATACTAACTAGATACATCTTGTCTTAACATATTGAAGTAGTTATCATCAGTCAATGAATTCAAAAGTGGTATACAACAATTTTTTTCATTGTGGAGTCATATACAGTGACCACCTGACTGTTCGCTGGTAGAACAGGTAAAGTGACATTTGCTCACAACCAATGCTGGTTAGAATTTTGGCATTTTATGGTAGTTTACATTAATTAGTTTACCAATTAAGTATTTATTAAGTGGTTACATTAACATCTGTTGGTTTACATATATGGGTTTATATGTTCAATATAATTTTCTATATCAACAGTAATCCGGTTAGTTTACACTGTAACTCTTTATTCATATTTACAATGATTGACAGTTTGATTTACACTTATGTCCCTTGTTAGATTTTACAATGAACAATCATAAATCACACTTAAGTTCATTCCCGTATTGCCCAACATTTGGGTTTTTTCGGGCAAAAGATGCCTCAAACCGCGCCTCATCATGGTGGTCTGGGTTGTTCTCTGGAGGGTGGAGACTACCTTTTAACCCTGGCCTGCTTCTATAGATGTCTGCCCGACTTAATGGGCAGATAATTGAAATAAAAATTCAGACAATCATGGATTAATCCTCGCTCGAGCAAGTATACAACCCGTGGCATTTTTTCCCAGGCAAACGTTCGCATTTACCACGAGGGGGGGGGGGGGGCGTCGGGAGCTCTTGTGGCAGGGGTGTGTATGTAAGGGCTGTTTGCGGCTGATCTGATCTGTATATCGTTTAGATCCTCTCTGCCGCTTCCCTTTCCACTATCTCGTCATCTTATTGTAATAATCATCAGCTGTCACAGACGGGGTGTGCGACGTATGTCGGCTGTCCGTAGATTCTCGTAACCAGTGACGTGTATAAACAAACATCAACAGTCTGCCCAGAATCGGTGATTCACCACCATGTTTATCCCCATCATTATGAACGAAGCTAATCCGTTCGTTGTGTGAACCCCGGCAGACTTGGGCAAACTTAGTAAAGCACAAACAGTTGTCTAGAGAGCGGAGTAATTCCACTATAATGTTACAAACACGAGCTTTATCATGTTACAAAGAAAACTTCACAATGGTAATCATTCAAACTCATGAAAATAAGTCCACGATTCTACAGCTAGAAATACTTGTAAAGATTATATTAGAGTTCATTGTGATATTTCATGAATTAATAATAATACTTCACTAACAAATTCTCCCTGATGCGACTTATGAAGAACATACCACGAAATCTAAATTATAATGAATTATTATCTAATTTCCCTTATATAAAAACTACTACGCCCATTAAAACAGCGCCGACAGGCGCCATATTCGAAAAAATACCTCGGATTATTAAGAAGCATTTTTGTATAAATTTTCTACTATTTTTCTTGTTAACAATGAACGAAATGAATCGATATTTTACAGATACTAAACTTGATATTTATTCATCCAAATTTTTATTTCTACATTCGAACTCTTCCAGTTTTTAGGGAAGTTGTGTGTAATTTACATGGAAGAATTGTATATCCACATATCCACAAAAGTTGGCGGAAACGAATTCTTGTAATCGAATTTATTACGTTATGTTTAGTTATTTTGTCAATATAATCGTGGAAATTTAAAATTGAACCATGAAAATATATAAGAAAACCACGTGTACAGTGAAGGGTACCGCGGCTTACTTAATTTTAGTGATTTTGTGGAGCCTCAGCTGAGCTTGTAAAAGCGATTTATCGATTTATCGATCGCAACAGTCAGATCAGCCTTCTCAAAACTTTCCGCGGAAATTGTTGAATTGATTGTTGTCGGTCAGTTATTGGTTGAGCGTCTTGTTTCAGCATATAGGTATAATAGGAGGCGATGGAAAGCCATATAGTTTAAAATCCAAGTGTATTGCATTATTGGTAAAAAAATAGGTCGTGTATCTTCTCGAATATCCTGCCCACATGGCTCTGCATGGAAACCACGAAGCTGGTCTATTGGTTAAATTTTTGATCGCCTTTTCCAGTTATCGAATTTAGGAACTTGATATTTAAAGCTCATCACAGAAATAGTTAACTGAACGAAAGACGGGTTGGTTGATCGCGAGAACCGCTAGCGAGGTCGCTGAATGGCGGGCTGGATGCCACCTTGAATGTTTCAAAAGTGGCACTCGCCTTTCATCTTCCAATGTGACTGATTTAAATGCCTGTAGCGTCGAGTGTGTACGTGGGATAGATTTTATATTTTCATCAGTGGATTCCTTTGTTGTATAAATCCCCGGTATATTTGTTACGTTATCTATTGGTGGCGGACCTTTTGTTTTGGAAGTCTATTAAATAAAGTTTGTTGGAAATATATACCGTGTTGTGTATCTGAAAATCAGGAGGGGATAACTATACCCCTAATACGTGGCGACAAGTGTCGTTCCCGCTTATTGCGAGAGGTCGGGAATTAGAATAGACAGCAGATTTCTATCTCTGAAATAGATCTTGATGTTTGAATATTGAAATTTATCGATCGATTTATCTATTAATATTCATTTATCTGTCCATCTATTCATAGAACGAATTTGTATTTTTATTTACATAATGAATTTTTATTCTTTATATAAGCCCTGTTTTTAACTAGCGCATAAAATTCTAAGGTGTTTTAAATGTTTTTGTGAACCACCTTAATGCACCATGCGTGGTTGAGGGGTATAAAAATTCTATAGTTACATAAAGATTTGTCCTTGTGTTGGTTATTGGAAATTACGTGATAGTATAGTAAAACAATTAATGTTTCAAGTGCCTCTGACATCTACTATCCTTAATTTCGTTAACATATACCATGCTAGAGTGAACGAGTAGCCACATAACACATTACTCAGAAAATTGCTTAATAATTGTTTAATTTAGTTGGGTACAACGGAAATATATGGGGTGGATTGGACACATACCTCCAGGAGACGTGATGTAGTCTGGTAGGTGCCAGTGGGGCTAGAAGCCTTAACTTTCGTGGGAGAGGTAGCGAGTTCGAACCAGCACATACCAGGGATTTTTCCCGCGCTTTTCACGAAGGAAATGAGCAAGATTTTCGTGCTTGAATATTGAGAAACATTCATCGTAGATTTCATCACTTTTATGCAAGTGTCGCATACAGTTAATGAGTGTCTGTGGTTTTTATTTCACGAATTTTGCTATTAATGGCGCATTTGTGCTAGTTTGTACAGGGCGAAAAATCACCGTTTATATGGCTTAAAACAGTAATGATAATTGGAAAAATAATATAGAAAGAAACAGAAGGTTTTTATTAGGCATTCGTGCCAAAACGGTATACACAATATCAAATAAACACGCAAAAATGTAAACTGTATGTAATATTAACAAATATTAATATGCCGAACGATTAATACAATTCCATTAACTGAATATATACACAATCTCATAACACAGATATGGACGTACATATAATCCATCTTATGTCCTGTAATTATGGCAATTATTCACATTAGTCAAATTATACATTCATTAACTTACTTCTTTCCTGAAACATAATACATACAAATTTAGCTAAGTGCTTTAGCTCACTTTTCTTG